>JAJOZX010010113.1:92500-142500 GCA_023014485.1 Bathynomus jamesi
CTCATAAAATAAATTATTACAGTCATTTGAGAACTGAAATATTCGGATAGGTGCAGAAATGAGGTTTCATAGTTTTATAGAATTAAAATTAAAAGTTGTCAGAATTGAGTTTGGTGTACTTGAAGTTTAGTGAGACCTCCGGCCGGAGCAGGAGGTTTTCTAAAATGGCCGGAACTCCTGCTCGGCCGGAGCCGGAGCTCCGGTGCATCACTAGTTACAACATTCATCAAATCAGGATAATGGTATGGGGTCATTCAAAAACCACGTCTTCCTTTTTCGGATGGTTTTCAAACCGGTGCCCCCCTTTGTGGTCAATTATGGCCAATGACTTAAACCCTCCTCCAAAACCACGTGATCTTCTGATGTCACCCCCACCCCTTCTTAATCTTATGTAAAATGTAAGGTGCCATATTAGATTTCTTATATTATCGAGAGGTAATGAGGTAAATGAACAATTAAAAGGCATATCTTCTAAATAAACTCTATTAATTGTTTGTTTCTTTAACTGAAAATAATATCTTGACTAAAAAATGTAATTTTGAATGCATACATATTAATTGGAGCATATTCGAGCATAATCTGATAAACAATATTATAAACCGGATATTTTATTGCTTAGTATTGGCCACGTGGTTAAACGTCAAGATCCCCCCCTCCCCCATGTGGCCCTTGGTGGTCAAATAAGGACGCCTCCCCCACTTTTAAGGACCAAGTGGTTTTTGAATGGCCCCTATAGCCTACGGGGAAAACTTGTTGGCCACTTAACGACCTGTAAATGTTTACCGATTGAGGTAAAATTAAGGTGACCAGTGTCCCGATTTTTGGCGGGACAGTCCCGCTGACGTATGGTGTCCCGAAACTGTCCCGCTTTTGGAGATATTGAGCAAAAATGTCGCGCTTTATTAAAATTACTACCAATAAGCTATTTCATGAATGGTTATTGACATACTTCGATTTTTTTTTGAGTTGCTAAAAAAATATAGGCTATAATTTCGTAGTGTTATGGTTATTCAGAAATTTGCTAATTAATGTTTTTGTTGGTGTTTTCAAGCATTACGTAATACAAGACGAAAGTCGTCAGTTTGCACTGATGGAAAAGTGGTAATTGGACTCTGACTCAGTTTCGTTATTGTCTCTTATTTGATTCTGATTGTTAGTATCGTATATATATTTGGTACAACAGAGAATTGTGCATATACACTGTAGGCCGGATCGAAATTTTATATTGAAAAGGTACATATTGTGAGGGGTTTCAATGGAACACAGGAACCCCCTCATAAATTATTTTCGCTGTTTAAAGCCTACCCCTGGCACAATTTTTCACTTTTTGACCTTATTGAAGAATATTTCATTTATACGAGGCTTACTCTACATTCAGGTTTTTTGATGATATAAATCTTTATTAACGTATAATATTTTATTTAATAATGTATTGTACAGTATTAGGAAAATTAATTAAGTACAACAATATATTCAGAAGAAAAAATTAGAGGCATAATAAATGTGCTAAAATTCAATTCATTTTTTCATTGTTCCTTATCACATCAAAAGGGAAGAAATTTTCAATATCATTAGGAAATTTTATTTCATATGTTTCTTACTCATTCCACTGGGCCTTCCATTCAAACTTGGGCAGTTTTCGCCTTGATTCTAATGAGTTTAAGATGAACTTCTGACGGTTGTCATATCTTATTCTTTCCTGACATGCCTTTGTTACTAGGTTCACTGCCCTTTCCACACTTTGACTGTAGCATGGAAAAGAAGCCATCTCCAGTGGCTTACATCGAGCCTGTAGTAGCTCATCGTCGCTAAAATTGTTTAGCAGCGGTGGAGTAATGATCTCTTTTTGCCAATCGATCATCTCGGTGTAGTCAGTAGATTGGAAATTGAGGGTTCGAGGCAATTCAAAGTTTCTGGTACCTGAAAATCCTGTTCTTAAAAGGATGATTTTCTGAATGGCTTGCTCCCTAATTTCTAGTCTCTTGTCAGTTACCATTGATGTGAGTATATTTTCTGGGTGGGCAAAGTAGGCGTTATTCTTTAATACTGGTTCTATGATTGATCTATGTTGTTCATCTAAATTTCGAAGCAAGCACATTAAATGCCAAAAGTTATATGCACCATCAGTTGCATTAGGATGAGATTTTATCCAAAACCACCCTGGAGCATAGAACTGTATAATAATCTTGAAGGTTTTTATCGGGATTTGGCGTTGATATATATAATCGAAAGACCCTGTTGGCTAGAGTTAGCCAGCGAGCATGGTGAAGGGTACCTGGGCATAGAGTGGACAGATCTTGAGAAGTATCTCCAGCTTGCACTGCCAGACACATATCATAGGGATATCTTTGATCACTGCTTAGCTCCTTCACAACGTTTGCTGGAATTTCTTTAATGTTTCCCTTTACGCGAGAATATTTGACTACCTCCAATTTTGTTAAATCTGTTTTCAGTTTATTCCCAATTGAACCCACAAAAGTATTTGGACCTGTTGTTTTACCATCAATGGCTTTGTAGACGTACATAAAAGGCAGCTCATTCAAATGCAAGAGGCACACCAACCACTGCACTGATCTGTTAAGATGAATTTCAACCAGTTTTATGGCTCCACCATTTTTTTCTGTATTTACAGGAGTACCATCACACAGTAAAGCTTTGATAGTATCTGTGCTGTTCGAGTCTGTAATAATAGTTATCAACTCTTTTGCTATGTAGCGAGCAGTTCCATTATCTGGTGTGACATGGTCTACACTCTACATAGATCCTTCCAGGTTCTTTCACAATAACATAGTGTTCTTCTTTTATCTTTCCACTTTTAGTTAATGTGTTATCTTTCCTTCCATCAAATCCAAGGCACGCCATCTTCAGATTTTCGGATTTAGACCTAAAAGTATCGTTTCACCCATGCGATTTCTTTCTCTTTCTAATTTCTCTGTCAAGCATGTTGGTGTGGTTAAGGATCCCCATATCTTTTAAAGCTGCATTGACTATTGCAGCTGCAGCTCTACAACTTACACGATAACGATCTGCTGTTAATGCTAGGTTTTTATAGGAGTGCCTGTTCTGAATATTCTCAGTCAATTCTAAATCGGCCTCATGATCTACATCCTGACTCTCTGAATCTACATCCATGTCTTCTTCGGTATTTTATATAAATTCCGATGGTAAAACATTGGTGGCTTCAGTCATTTCTTCTTGTGCTTTTAGTTGACGGTTTTGTGCTTCTTGGGCTCTTGCTAAAGATCTCTTCTTTGTTGAACTAGCTATGCGATCAATTGGTCCTAACTGATTTTTTCTTTGTTTTTGACCCACAAAAGACTCCCATTCTGCTATTGGTATTTTATTCTTACACCTGCAAGATTTCCTATCAATTCCCTTATCAAACATTTCATCATACTGAGCTACTTTTAAGGCAAAACTTTCATTTCTTCGATGTAACGGCACCTTGTTCAATTTTGAGGCTTCTTTTATTAGTCGACTGACTTTAAGATAGATACCTTTAGTGTTAATCGTAGGAAAAGAAAATTTCATCCAAATGTCTTCAATATCTTTTACAACAACCCTGTAACAACCATTAGCAGTCGCTGATCCTTTTGATTTAGCTTCTTTACGACGGCGCACAAAAAGGTAGTGTCTCAGTGACATCTGCTTTAGGAGTCATGGCTGCTGGGAATTCCGTAGGATATCCAAAGGCTGCATTTGAGGACTTGCTTCTAGTAGTCATAGTTTATATTCAGAAGTAAAATCAAATTATATGTAATATATAATAATTCAAATTATAAATAATTAAAGCAAAATGCAAATTATTTCTATTTATCTGAAACATAAAAATATCAAGCATTAAACAAACAACTTATCATGTAACATATAACAACATTAAACATATGCAAATATGAAGGTAAAAAAGGGAGGAGGGGCATGTGATAGGGGTAGTAGGGTAGCATATGCTTGATTTTTTAATATTTTGTTAAAATGATTAAAAAATCCTTCTCACATAGTGCACTTTTTAAGAAATAAAAATTTTTTTCCCATTTAAATATATGCAAATATGAGGGTAAAAAAGAGGGGGGTTATGTGCAAGGGGTAGCACATGCTTGATATTTTAATATTTTGTTAAGATGATAAAATGAAACTTCTCACATAGTGTACTTTTTAAGAAATAAAAAAAATTCCCATTTTCGACCCGGCCTAAATTATACAGTATGGATGTTATATGGGGGCTTGTTTTTTGCTGAAATTAACAGTGAAATATCTGTTTACGATGCCACCCAAACAAGTTTTTTGAGTATTGTAATTTCAAAATTTTCTCAACCGCGGCAGGGGGACACTCCTTACCCCCACTGGAGTCTCCAATGGGGGGTTCAGGATATGTCCCGCTTTTAACTTCAAAAAACCTGGTCACTTTAGGCGAAATACTCCCCACTCGACATGGGAAGTTTTCTCTCTAACATAAACCTAATGGCGAATGAGAACATGAACATTTTCAATATGAAATGGACCTATAGGGCCTACCCGTCGAATCGACAAGACCATAACATTGCCACTCTAAAAAAACTAACTTAACTCAACTTATCCTAACTAAATCTAACTTAAGCTAACCCACAATATACTCGTCTATATGATGTCAAGTCGATCAGATGTAATCCCGAAAAAAAATTGACCCTTATAAAGATGAACCACCCATATATATATATATATATATATCGTAAAGAACGACGCTTGTATAGGAGATATTCTCGTCTTGCGCGGAATATCTCCTATACAAGCGTCGTTCTTTACGTTATTTATACTGCGTGTTCTTTGCAGTTGAATGTATATAATGTTACGGCATGCGGGAGGTGCCCCCTTGGGGCATTGGTTTCTGCGAGTATGTAGAGGAATTACGGCATTTGGAAGAGTGAAGTCCATGGTGTAGTGGTTATCGCGTCTGACCGGCAATCGGAAGATCCCGGGTTCGTTTCCCAGGTGGTACTTCATTTTTTCATTTGTTGTTTTCTCTTTCTCGTCTTGCGCGGAATATCTCCTATACAAGCGTCGTTCTTTACGTTATTTATACTGCGTGTTCTTTGCAGTTGAATGTATATATATATATATATATATCAGGAAGCAACATATGTTGAATGTAAATACAGTACCTTAAAATTAAATAATGTTCACCTGAAAGAATTATATCGAACTATTGTTTATCCCACATACCTGACTAAGTAATGATTTAGGGCTCAGGTACAAAATTTAGCCTATACCAGGCCAGTCAATTTAGTTCGTTTAGTCCTCGATTATTTATCAACACGCAGCGAGGATAAAAGTTTTCGGTGCTCTTCCAATATGTGCTCTACCGCGAAACTGTGATCTACCATATTCCAATACGTGCTCTACCGTGAAACTAGCCTTATAAGGCTAACTAACGAAAATATCATGACTTAACCTAACCAATCGTTAGGTAGGTCAACTATACGCCCTTGACGATTGGTTAGGTTAAGTCGTGATATTTCCGTTAGTTAGCCTGGAATATGGAATATTAGTTGGAATATGGTAGATCACAGTTTCGCGGTAGAGCACATATTGGAAGAGCACCAAGTTTTCTCCCGTTATAAGCGTAAAGAGGTCAGCTTATGAGTTTAAGAGAGGTTAATTCTTGTAAGGCATAAATAATAGATTTAGATTTTAAATCACTTTGTCCGGAACAAAAATTTGAATGATTAATTAAATTGACAGAAAATGGGGGGGAAAAAGTAAAACTAAATGTGAAATTCGATTTTATTCCATTCGATCAATTTCCTGAAAGATGACTACAATAATAGCGCGTAAGTGGAGGCATTTATTGGATTTGGAGGCTGGCACAGAATACTGAAAACTAAAAATATAAATTCAATTTTCTGCATCGCTCTTTTACGTCGCGACAACCGGGTTATATATAATGAAATCCAAATGTGGTCTTATTTCATAGGAAATAAAATAAATGTATTGCGATATTAGTATAAAGGAGGGACGGGGGAAATCGAGTCTCTGAAAATAAATAAGGGACAACGAATTGAATCACATTCACCTAATATCCAAACGAGCTTCTGGAGATTCTCCCTTTCGCGAAATGAATATAGAACAATCAGGACAGATTCGACACGGAGGCCGTATCGCTTTCCTATCGAATTCAATCCAGAGAACTTTATATACGCTCTCTCAATTTCCCTATTGGAACCATTTTAATTGAATGCTCAGCATGCATTTCTATACTTCTTATTTATCTGTAAACTCTTCATGAAAGTTTGGAGACATTTACAGATTTCTATCTATGTGAAAGAATAAATTAAAAAGTTTCGCGTAGTTTTTGAAAAGGTTCCATCGGTGGAAAAAAATGTTTCGGAGGAAGCGAGAAGATTCCATGAGGTCAAAGTTTTAACATAAACTTATTAAAAAAAATATTCCTGAAATAATTCAAAGTCTAGAAAATTTATCTCTGACTTCAGATACAATAAGAAATAAAACAAATTGGGTAGAAAGTCTATGAGTTGGGAAGTTTGTTTTCTTTGTAATATATATATATATATATATATACAGGGTGTCCGAGAATTATCTGTACAATTTTTTTTTGGCTGTTATTAAAAGTCAACCATGAAGTGTAGAAATTCCAGTGTTGTCCCATTTTACAGAGAATCTCATTAAGTTTTTTCTGATACCAAGTTTTGACAAGTTTTTTTAGAAATTCCAGTGTGTCCGAACATTATCTGTACAATTTCATCTTTTAAAAAATTCTTGATAACACACGTAAAATTCTTAAACAAGATTATTTAGAATCTGTATTTTCAAAAGTTTCTTTTATTAAAGTAACGTTGTTACAAACATTCGATATGTGCACCATTAGTGATTCGCAAAACATCCAATCGATACTCCAAATGTTGCCATGTACGCTGCAGCATACCACATCAATTCGCTCAATAGCAGCTGTGATTCTTGCTTTTAAATCATCAATGTCTGTCACCCGCGCACATTTCTAAAAACTTGTCAAAACGTGGTATCAGAAAAAACTTAATGAGATTCTCTGTAAAATGGGACAACACTGGAATTTCTACACTTCATGGTTGACTTTTAATAACAGCCAAAAATTGTACAGATAATTCTCGGACACCCTGTAATATATATATATATATATATATATATATATATATATATATATATATATATATATATATATATATATATATATATATATGGTGGCGCATCATAGGAATTTTCAGCGTTGATTATATTATTTTTACTTTTAGGTAGGGGATGGCTGCGAAATTAACAATAGACGAGAGGGTAAGCTTGGTTTTAATACATGAAATACCAGGTACTACAAATAGATGAATCGGTACAAAATGTAAATTCTGTACCGATTCATTTCACATTTCATATTTTATGAAAATATGAAAGTCATTAAGCTTGGGTTTGTTTTTCTCGGCTGGTCTCGCACCCGGCTTATCAGGTGCCAAAACTAACTGAGAACACCCAAGCCCTAATTTTCTTATGTAATACATTTTATGGATAAACAATATAATGACTCGTATTTCCCCAAACATTTGTGTTAGATGGGATGTGAGGGTGTGCAAGGGTGTAATATAGATTCAGCAGTAGGCCCTATATATATTTTGGAATGTACTTTTTGAATTTATGCACGATAGAAGTAAACTTTGATATGTTGTTTGATGCGTTCTTTGCTAACCTCGCGAAAAGGGCCAAGGTCTATGCCGCCATCACCTTAAAATGCAACCGAATCAACATGAAATAAATGAACAAGCACTACTGCGACTTCAAAGGGTGACCTTGCAACCTAACAACAAGCGGCAAGAGGCCTTACTTAAAAGGTAAATTTTCACCCTCACCCGTTTCACGTGATGATGATATTTTCCGACACCTTTTTTTCTACTCAACAACAAAGTACATAAAAGCATCACCCAAACACTGTCTATCGAAAATTAGGTGTGTGGCTGTATATAATCCCTTAATATAGGTGCGTAGCAATCAGTGGCGTTGCCATAATCAATCATAAGACTTCTTAATTGTACAGAAACGGGAAAACTAAAAGATTCAATTAGTCTATTCGAGGAAAACTCCGAAAACATGTCGAAAACAACATTATTATTGATCTCCTTCCTTCCTCTCGAGTTTTCTGTAACGTTCACTCATTTTTATCTTTCACGTTACAAAGCAAGTTTTTAAAGTACAAATATTTTTTACAGTTATTTTTAATGTTTAAAATCAGTTAAACAAGAGTGTAAAGCACTGTAATATTTAGGAAATACTTTAAATCTGTTTATGTTTTGTTATCGACATTTCTGAGATGGTGAATTATATCCTAACCACAAAACTTTCCAGAAAACTCTTTACACACAGTTTACTGCATACAGGTTTCTTATAAAACACAAAAATCCTGATTCAAACATACTTCCTACAGTAATGTATACATACACACACACACACATATATATATATATATTCAGTGTTTCAAAAGTCAGTTCAGCTAGGCCTATTCACACCTCGCCCTGATGAAAAGGATGGTCACAATGTCGTGACATTTCATATACGGAATGTGTTAAGTACGTCTTGAGTTCATATCCACCAATGGACACCGCGGTTGACCACCAGTTTTAAAAATAATTATGGAAAGGACATCTGCATGACATCATCATAACGAAAGACGAAATAACACCGTCTTGCGCATGCTCAAATTTGCACACCAAATTCCACTGTGCCATGAATTTCATTAGGAATCTCCAAATACCCAAACTTACTTTCCATACAAACGTACATACAGTATTTGACGTTTATTCCTTATCTTACGAGTACGTTATTGTATTAAGGAGTATGTCTTATTGGCCTGTAGACCATATTCAACGGAAAACAACCACGAAATTTTTCCAAACATTCAGTAAAGACCACGTATAACTTTCAGTATTAATCAAACGTGGAGCTTAAGTCTACTAAGGAGAGAGTCTGGCAGTCTAGATGCAAAATAAAAAACAGAATTAAAAAACAGTTTTCAATTCTTTCTCGTCTCACCCTTTCAAGGTCTGACTCTAGAGAGAGAGAGAGAGAGAGAGAGAGAGAGAGAGAGAGAGAGAGAGAGAGAGTTACAAGGAGTTACAAGGAAAAGAAGTACCTCAAAAGGCCTTGCGGCCCATACCGAGGAGGTACCAATGGCAACGGGTGCCAGGGAAAATTTTGTGAAAGTTTATTTTTCTTTCAACTATCCTAGCAGTAGTAGAAAACTGGATAGAAAAGTAGAAGGCTCTCTCCCCACCCTCCCTGCCAGAGGCAGGTACGGAAAAAGGTTGAAGAAAATACCTTGACCCTGGAAAAGTAGCCAAGGAAATTTTACAGGAAAGTGGAGAATATATAAATAGCTCTATATTTAGCTTGCTCACAGAGACACCGAGCAAGCGAACTCCTGCAGAGTTTTCTGAGGTTTTAATCTTAAACTATGAGTTGTGTTCAGTACTTTGTCTAGCCTATTTTTAAACAGATTTACACTGATGGAAACAACCTCTGAGGGAAGTTGGTTCCAGATATTAACTATTTATAGGAAAGAAATTTCCGCAGACTGAGGTCCTAAATGTCTTTACACACTCAAATAGTGTGCAAGATTTCGTCTACCCTTTTCTTGAACTGATCCACAAGGAACTGTTCACAACTTCCGAAGGTACCTGTTCCATGTGTCACAGATCTTATACGTAAGTAATTCCCACACACACTAGTCCTAAACCGTTTCAAATCCAACTTCCAACCATTGTTGCGAGTTGGGTTTCATTTAAACTAAACATACTTCTAAAATCGACATCGTTGAACCCGCGTAAGAGCTTGAAAACCTCGATCAGTTGACCGCGCAGCCTCCGAGTTTCAAGCGAAAACAAGTTCAGGGCGCGTAACCGTCGATTGTAGCCCATATGCCTAACGGAAGGGATTAACTTTGTGGCCCTCGCCTGCACTCGCTCCAGCCTCTCAATACTTTCCTGAGGGTGGGCGACCAGAACTGCACAGCATACTCCAGGTGCGCCGAACAAGGGAATTGTACAGTGAGAGCACAATCTCCTGTTCCGAAACTGAAATTGCCTCCTGATATAACCCAATAGTTTCTGGGCTTTCTTTCCACCTCTACACACTGTTTCGTAAACTTAAGGTCGCTGCTAATTAGCACACCCAAGTCTTTCTAAATCAGTCACCTCGATATTACTACCCAACATCGAGTAGTCCGACTTGGATTGGCGTAGCCAATGTGCATCACTTTGCATTTACCCAAGTTAACGGCATTTGCCATTTTTCGGACCACTTCCTATCCTACCTAGGTCCGCACGCAGTCCTCGATCGCTTCGGGCGTCCCAACATTGGCCCCAAGCTTGGTGTCATCAGCGAATTTGGCGATCCGACTGACGATGCCACGTCGATATCATTTATGTAAATGATAAACAACAGCGGCCCCAAAACGGAACCCTGAGGAACCCCACTAGTGACCGAGGCCCAACCGAACTAGCACCTTTAATTACAACCCTCTGCCGCCTATTCTTCAGCCAGTTTTCAATCCACCTACCTATTTCCCCACCGATACCCAGCGCGCGCACTTCGCCATTAGCCGGAGGTGAGGTACCTTATCAAAGGAGAGAGAGAGAGAGAGAGAGAGAGAGAGAGAGAGAGAGAGTTTCACCAAATGGTTATTTACATTTAATTTGTTGGGCTTTTGAGCCTACATGTTTGAAGCTCAACGAAAAAAATTAAAGATAAAAACAGCCTAAAGGAGATTTTTTTATAAGGGCCTACATAAAATATCTCATCGGGACTACTTCATTCATCAGTTAACCAAACTGCGTCTTCATTTCATATTGGAAAAGCTCAAAGCTCATTTTCCCTTTAAATCTGGCATAAAATATTCAGAATTAACAGGTCACATGAATTAACAGGTCACATTTTCTCATTTTGTTTATTTCATTTGTAAATTAGAAATTACTCATTTCTGTATTTGAAATAAAATGGCGTCTCACAGATCTATGAAATAATTTTTGGGACGAAAAATACACACCTGTGTCTATATATGTACGAAATTATATTATTGTAGGTACTGAAAAACCACTTAACATTGTGATGTATCATTTTTATCGGAGGCCATCCCCTACATAACTTCACGGAAGAGGGCCGGGTTGTCAATCTGAAGGTTCGAATCGGTTCGTTTTAGCTAAGTGCGCCTCCAGGTCTGCCTTGGTAGGATATAGTGCTTCGGATGATTGGTTCCCACTCAAAGCTGTTCGTCCCCTTCCTTATATGAGCTTATTGAGATGTTACGAAGGAGTTAAGCAGCCCCAAACATTATCACCGGAGGCCTATACCATGCTTGCAATTAAAGCAGTTTTGTAAAATATTAAGCCTATATGCTACAATGAAATTCATGGTATACTGCTTTAAAATCATATAGGTCATATACAGATAAGAATATAGGCCTAAACGGCCGAAGGCGTTTTTTTTTTTTTTTTTTTTTAATGAGACCTTAAAGATTGTTTGGAGCCATTTGTTGTTGAATAATTTGGTAAACATTTGTTTCGAGGACACCAGTTTTTTGGAGCCGTACGTTAGTGACGTGACGTAGGAAATAACTAACCAAATTGAAATGACCACTTAACCTAATGTAACAGAACCCGAATGTAAGTCACGCCTATTGGCCCAAAGTATGAAACAGACGACTCACCAAAACCTGGTGTTCCCAAAATTTAATATAACCCAATTTTTTTTTATTTATTAATTTCTGGTATCTGTTCTGAAAATGTTTCCATGTTAGTAAGCGTAGCGTACGCTATTATATAGAGGTAAGTTACGTAGATGAGAAACTAAACTAATCTTAACTATACCTAACCTAACAACCTAACCGAAAATGAAGATATGTTTAAGAAAATGCTGCACGATATTTCTAACATTTGAGTTGAAAAAACCTAGTCTAGGCTTTTTCTCCAAAAAAAAGAATAGTACTTTAAAGGCAAATTTTTATAATTTCTTTTCGTTTCTCCAAAAAAAGAAAGTTATTTTTTAAATTAGCGGAATTTTTATTTTAAATTTTTACAGTTCATAAAACTGAAAAAAAAAAAAAAAATTTTTATAACAACAACCTCCGCAGCATTGGCCTAAAAGCAGGCACAGGTACTTTCAATAGGCCATAATAATAGTGATAGGCTTCCAGGTACCATGTAGCCTACTAGAATAATTGAAGAACTATACTGATGACAAAAATAAGTAACCTAATCTAACTTATATTTTAAAATAGCCTAATTTTATCTAAAGAACCGTAACTGAATTGTATCAGCTGTAACTTAACTTAACTATACAAATTTAATCTAACTAGTCTTAAACTTACGGACCAATCAATCGAATTTTTTTTTAAATTAACCCCCGTGACCAACTTTAACCTAAACCACTCAAACTTAATCTTACATAATTTAACCTAAGCACACCATACTCAGCAGCCACCTCTAAACCTAATTCAACGGGCCCACTACTAATGCATCGACAAAATACCTTGTAGATTTGTTGGGCAAATGTCCAACAGTGACATTCAAGAGTTGAGCAATTTCCTGTCACTAATGACTCCTATATAGAGTTTCATAAAACATTTGTCACTATTTATCAAAATGAGGTTAGGTTATTGGCTTAGGCTAGAATTTTAGGGTTTATAATCATGAATAAGATTTCTAGTGCAAACTTCCAGCACAATGAAACAACAGGAAAATAGACAATGATTGATGAGTCAGAAAGCCTAATTTTATCGGCAAAATGGTAACTATACACTTACGAAGAACATTTTTATTTGGTTTTATAAGTATTCCGGAAAATCATAAATTCGATCATTAGCCCTGTGAGGACCAAAAAAAATTATATTAAGACAAAATTTAAACTGATCTAAAGGCAATATAAACTAGGAATTCTTTCTTGCAAACTTATTTATATACAGTATATAGGCCAATATGTTACGCACAGACCGTGCGTGGTGGAACAAGGAAATCTTCTGGGAAATTAAATCCGCTCATAGTCTGAATAAGTAATGGTAAATGACAAATACTGTAGTTTATTCATTTTCATGATGGAAGCCCAACGTGGGCAACGGGCACTAGCAAAGAGACCCCAAAATATATAGCTGGTGAGGGAAGCTATATTTGTCATTTACCATTACTTATTCAGACTATAGTGGATTTAATTTTCCCAGAAGAGTTCTTTGTTCTGTGTACGGTCTGTGTGTAACAAAGTTTCTCAGGGGACCATTCTGAGTTGTAGAGAGTGATCTAAGCTTAAATTATCATTAAAAATGTACACTATTAAGCACAATAATATTTATTAACGAAAAATTAACGTAGAACCAAAACGAAATAAAATAAGTGGACTTCAGTTAAGCTGGATTACCCGAGAGATTAATGTTGAAACTCAACGTAAAGTAATTTCAACGAACAAACTTAAATGAGAATTTAAGCCATTAAAATGAAAATTTAAAACACAATTTCAACAGAAGATTCATTGACGAACATTAAGTTTCGGGGACACCAAACTTCGGTGATCCGCCCATTTCGCGCTTCGGGCCAATCGGAGTGATCCTTACATACGGGTTAGGTTAAATTAGGTTAGGTGGTTGTTCTAGTTTGGTCAGTTACCTACTTTCGGCCAATCAGGAATAAAAAACAACTGGTGATTTCAAAATTAAGATTTACCGACTTACTATTACGAATATGGAGTTTCTTTTGGCAATTAAATAAAAAAAGAATCCACAGTTCTCACAAGTTCTTGTTGAGGGGAACTGGATGTATCTTTAAAAACGTCAAATTTATTGGTTGGTTGTTGCTATGTGCATGGATATCGTGTTCCGTTTTGTCTTTCGGGTTATCGTATGGGAGAAGTTTCTGAAGTTTTCCTGACAAATTTTGTGTGTGTGTGTGTGTATATATATATGAGGAATTTCATTTAAACAAGTAAAATAAATGAATGATGTAACCCTACAGAGAAAAAGAAAAATAATTCCAAGGCCTTTGCATATTCAACAGTACACGTCGTCGTCAGGGAATCATTCCCTAACGAGGTGTAGTGTTGAATACATGAAAGGCCATTTATCTACCAACCACTTTCTTTATTGTGTGGAAGGATGAACAACTGGGTTTTGCTGCGCGCCGGCTGACGTCACCGGGTCTCGAACCTGGGGCCGATGGATTCGTAGTCAGCGACACTAACCACTACACCACCGAGACGCATATATATATATATATATGATGCAAACCCACAAGGAAAAGAAAAATGATTCCAAGGCCTTTCGTGTATTCAGAAGTACACCGCGTCAGGGAATTCCCTGACGAGGTGTACTCTGAATACACGAAAGGCCTTGGAATCATTTTTCTTTTCTTGTGGGTTTGCATCATTCTTTCATTTCACGTGTTTAATTGTGAAATTCATCCCATATATATATATATATACAAAACTTGCCATGTATCTCCAAAAAATTACGAGTATTCAGCGCTTTTAAAAGTTAGGAGCAAGTGTAGTTTACGTCCCCCTGTGGTGCCTAGTGTAGTTTATGGTCCCCTACATTATCCTAGTGTAAATTGTGTTCCCCAACTTTGTCCGCGTATACCTAATCAAATAAAACGTTAAAACTAACGAAAATATTACAACTTAGCGTCTTAGCCTCAACGTCAAATACAATCGTATATATATATATATATATATAATATATATATTTATTGACGATTGATTAAGTTAAGTCGTAATATTTTCGTTAGTTTTAACATTTTATTTGATATTCATTTAAAAAAATGTCTCCTAAAGATCCTAGTGTAGTTTACATTCCCCAACTTGAACCTAGTGTAGTTTGTCCCCCCTTTTGCGTCAGGGGGACGTAAACTACACTTGCTCCAAAAGCTATATTTTCAGTCACTTCTCTCATGTTTTAAGAATGAAAAAAAGGAATGATTGATTGATGACAAGACTGCATTAATTTTGACAAATTCTCTGCCAAGAGGTTAGGCCTGAGAGGCAACTTTTATTTTTTTCCTAGAAAGGTCTTTTTACTTTAAAAAACTAACTGAAAGTTATTAATATAAACCTAAATTATAGATTTAAAAGTAAAAACAAAAAGAAAACTTTCTTAACTAACTTTGTAAACTCTATAGCGATTACAAAATAGAAAAGTTATTTGTCTGAGAGAGAGATTTATTAGCCAATATATTTACCAACATACAATGAACAGCAAATTTAATTAATTATAGATCTAAAATGAAGAATAGTCGTCGAATTACTTTTTTAATAACCAAAAAAATTAAATTTTACCAATTTTAAATCTTAATAAACGTTATTCAATGAGTGTTTAAAAATATATGCGCTAACAACGTGGACAAATATGTAGTTTCGCGGCCACTTTTTTTTTTTTTTTTTTTTACTTTGAACTCCTGACTGGCCGAAAGTTAGTTACATAAGAAATAACTAACGAACCTAAAACGACCACCTAAGCTAGAGTAGCCTAGCACAAAGTACCATTCATCCTGATTGGGCCGACGTACGAAATCTGGTGGTCACGAAAGTAAACATTAGCCAAAACATTTTTTTTTTAATGAAACTTTAGAGAAAAAAAAATTACAGAACGTGTCACGAAAATGTAATCGTAACATAAATTTAAACGAAAGATGCTAAGCAGCACCTTCAATTCCTAACTCTCGTACAGTATTTCTTTTAAATACAAGTCCCTCTTCCTTTCGTTAAAGTAAAATTATGTAATTTGACTGGTCTACAGCCATAGGCTGTAAACCTAAAATGCGTGCGTTCAAATGAACGTATCATAACACTAACATTTATTCTATTTTCCGGCAAATGACTGCCAACAATACAAATACAAGGTATGCTCACATACCATCTTCACAGAAACGCATGTTGCATACGTAAATAATAACAAAATGGAGATTTGTGTGTGTGTGTGAAGTTATACGTACACAGTATGTATACTTTTAATATATGAATTAGTTTGTTAATAAAGATTTACAAAAGTTGGGTCGCACTTTTGCTGGTTACGAATATTAAAAAAGTGAAATAAAGTGGAAATAAATTGAGGCACAGGGCCTAGTTACTCACCTTGTTTATGAAAATTCTGGTGTCTCCAAGGACAAACCTTGTTCATTTCAGTTTATTAAAAAGACTCGCTATATATATATATATATATATATATATATATATATATATATATATATATATAGTGAAATCAAAAACAAACAGACTATTTGTAGATGAAAAGAAAACTTCATTTGTTTAAAAGGATATGGATTCTGGATGGCTGTCAAGCAGATGAACCGGAGTCTGGATGTCTGCGAAAGACATCCGAACGTAATCGGAAGAAAATCCGGAAACGGCAGATCATCATCGGATGATGCAGCCCCGACACTCAGGGTCTCTTCAGACGCGGAGCTAATAGATCCGTGGAGTTCCCTGGGGGGCGGCACGAATGCCACAGCCACGGGGGGCATGCGGGACCCTTCGTATTGACCTTGGGGTCGCGATGACCCATCAAGCTCCGCATCCCATTACCATCACTCATGAGGGGGCATCGGAGGGGTTAGTTCACCGCGGGCAGCAAATATTAATATGAATAGAAATGACACGCGATACAATTATACCTGTACATACAATACAGTCTAAGTGAATTCGAATCACTTTTTAACCAAAAGTTTGATCGTCCGTAATTATTATTATTATTATTATATCATCTTCGCAGAATCAAAAAATAACAACTTAATCAAATATATATTCTTGGCAAATAAATTTGAAATGAAAGAGTTTTCCGTGACAAATTTTCCAGCCAGATTTACGTACAACCTCACTCTCTCAAAGGCTCAACTTAAACTGATTCTTCACTCGAATTTTGAATGGAGCCACCTGAGAAGCCACGCCCACTCTTACCTTTACCCAACCTATTTTCTCCTTAACTCCTCCTACTTTGCTTTGCTCCGCCCCTTTGCTTGAGCCTCGACCTCGAGGTGTGTACAAGTGGTTGCTGTTTCTTAAAGCAATAATGAGTAGACATTTGTGCAGTTAACGTTGAGAGTATATTTTAAAAGCAATAATATTTTCATTATTCGCAATCCTTCTTTCTATGTTAAATATTAGAATCTATAATTATTTTAATTATTATTAATTAAATAGATAATATAAAAACAATATTTAACAAAATCCTCTCTCTCTCTCTCTCTCTATATATATATAATATATATATATATTATCAGAAATAGTCTGAGATGCAGATCCAAAATGTTAAAACTTATAGTAAAAGCTCTTAAGAAACTGTAATAAAGTTTTAATTAACGATTTAAATGAAGTATAAAGACGGAAGTTTATAAACTTTTAAAATAAGTAAATTTTTATTTAACTTTTTAAAAAATATCATGCGCAAACACGGAAGTAATTCTTTGTTAACCGATTTTCCATGAAAGTTGGTTTCCAACCACGGTAAAATAGACCTAAGTGTATTGAACCACTGTTGTCGGATATTTCTCATTGCGCATTATGCGATGGAGCGTAGCGAGCTGCGGAAATCTAAAAGGTAGGGTTTTAGTTTTAGTCTAAGCCTTTATACGTAGCCCATTTTCAGTTTATTAGCACCCTGAATTTCAGTGTTTTTCGAAGGGGAATCGGCGAACTGTAGTCAGTGTGGTTCGCGAAAGAACCGAATCTCAGTGGTTACCACATTACCATCGAACGAGATATATTACATAATAAAGGTAAGCGGGGCTCACTCGCTAATACTTTCGACCAATATTGATACTTTCACCTGATTTTACCACCTTTGCGAGAAATGGCACCATGAAGAGTGGTTCACTGTAGTACGTTCAATGGAGACGTACTTACAGATCCATGGATGACTTCTATTCATGAACTTATTCTTCTTGTTTGCTTCATTACTGAATGTTATCTGAGAAAGGATTTTTATTTTTATTTTATTTTATTTCGCTCTTAAGCTTTAGGCTTTACTGGGCTCCTAATTAAAGATTTTAAATGTAATCCCAAATCTCAAAAACAGCTTTTCTTCCTCTCTCTCTCTCTCTCTCTCTCTTCTCTCTCTCTCTCTCTCACACACACACACACACACACACACACACAGCTCAGTTGACTTATATGTGGTGCGTAATTAGTTTTTGTTTTGTGTCCGGATGTTGACGAATTAAGAAGGTAGGGCAAAGAGTAAGTACTATTTTTAACTATTTAAAATGTATTGATGTTAAAATGAGCAAAAATGGAACTTTAACTTTTCTGTCAGCGGATAAAGATCCGACCAACCCTGGTTCAAAGCAGACTGTACATGAAAAATATATAGCGATAAGTCTGCAGATGCATTTTCAGTGCCAAAGCAGAAAAAATAAGGAATCAGGAAAAGGAATTGAGAGATAATATGATAAGTTAGAGTAAATACTATATGGTTTTATACCTTGAGGTAAACGATATACTAAGACCATGATGCGTTATCAAATGACGCTTTCAGACCAGACAAGCTCGTTTGACAGTTAGGAAATAAACATAAGAACATAAAAAACAAATATGTTGATTTTTTTAAAGAAATGTACGAACATAAAAGCCAAGAATAGGGAAGTAAATGCCATTTCAAATTAGAAGTCTCCCACCAGCGTGCGAGCTTCTTTATTGGTGGCACTGCTGTTTGCGAAATCTGTCAAACTTTACACACGCAATTCCGGAAGAATTGATTGAGCCATGTACTCATGAATTTGTGCATCCGACGTTTTAATCCACTTTATGGACATAAAACAAACCAGATTCCCGCGTCAAATGATGCTATCAACCGCAGGATTTATATGTTGGCCGAAGATGTTTCAGAGCAGTCAAATGAGAATATTACATTGTCTCAGTGGTATACGCACTTCAGTTGGATGAATGATAGCCATCCTCAGCCAGGCAATTCTACTGGTGTGCGTACGATTTAGCGAGTATAGCGTGAGAAGGATCGGAATGAAGACTCCTACGCTGCTTTCAATGAAAACCTATCGTAAGTGATTTTTTTCTTTGTCAAATAACGCTTTGGTTAAAGGAAAGGTTTTATGAGGTTTTTTACATCGGCGTTTGTTAATTCAGATAGAGTTACGTGCAGTTATAATAGACCGAAATTCTGGAGTTGTAGTGTTGTTGCTTATGAAGATGTCATTACAACACCTTTTTTTTTTTTTCAGAATCTATACTTTCTACGAGCAAATTTTAGGCAACATTTTTACACTAATCTACTTTTCTTTATGTTTGAAACTAATATTATTTTTTTGAACATTCTTCCTAATTTCTTTTATTTTATTTCATTTATTTATCTTATTCATTTTAAGTATGAAAATGTATTGATAAATAATGCGTAGGATAAATTGTTTGTTTTTCCCATAGATATTAAACTTAAAACCTAGGCTTTCCCTACGTACACGCACATCCAAAAACGGGATGGAGTTGTTTTGTTCCACTTCTAAAGTAAACTTAATGGAGGGGACTTAATTATATAACTGAACGAGGAAGTTATCCGAGTCGCACCATTAACTATTAAACGTGAATTTTCAATCTTTGATGCCAAGTTTAATTAATGAGTTCCAAAATAATTCTCGTGAGAGAAAGTCAAGCATGTTCATTTGTTAGAATTGTTCATTGTATTGATGAAATAATTCTTCAGTCTTGTTTCACTCAAGATAATAACAACTAATAACTAATAACAACTTTCACTCGAGCAACATCGTTAATAGACACATTCTTGAGTCTGCCATTATTCAGTTTACAAACAATTTCAGCCTCAGCCAGTGCCTTTTTTCGTTCGATCCTGTTATTTCGAATTCTTTCAGATCAGATTTAGATAAGAAGGGCAAGGCGTTAAAACTCTGATAGCTTTTCCTCGTGGATTGTATGCTACTTCTCCAATATGCTCTCCACCAATTATATAATTATATAATTTTTGTTATTCTATATGAAATGTATATACTGTCTCGATCTTGTTATTAATTTCAGCGTTTGAGCACTATTTCGTGTTTTAATGTTCTTTCGTCGTCGTTATTTTCATCATAAATTTTATTTACGTGTTATTTTTGTGAAATATATAAATATATATATATATATCGTCAACAGTTGTCCGAAAATACCAAAAATATATGTATATTGGTATAATGGTTAGCATTGTTCACTACAAATCCACCGGCTCCGGGTTCAATTCCTGGCGATGGCAGGCGGCGCTTAGTTCACCCAGCTGCTCATCCTTTCATACAAAAAAGTTGGTCCGTAGATAAATCGGTACGCTGGGTATCCTGGTGGTTAAGACGCTGAGCTGCTGATCGGGAGGTCATGAGATCGCGACGAGTGAGGACTTTGCAGTTTGTATATTCATAACTTATTCGGGACTTAGAGGAAAACTAAAATCATTCGTAAACGTGAAACGAAATTAGGACTAAAATATTTTTAAGAAACAATAATAAGTAGACGGGATCGCTTCGCTCGGGCCTCCAGACGCTCCACGGTGACTCTTGTATACTGTATATAGTCCAGGAGGAGGTTCTCAAAAAAGGCCTAGAAAATTGAAAACGTAGCATGCTCAATATTCACAACATTTGACTTCATATTCCGTTAGAAGTATGTCTGGGGGTATTATAGACCCTGTTGTACTAAAGAATTGTGGTATCACTAAAATTTTATGAGCATTTTTCTAAACCAAAATAAAGTAAATTTTGCGTGAACTTTTCGGTGCCAGTTTTGGGATGTGCTTTGTTTTAACTGCGATTGCTCCATCAAAAAGCGTCATATCTTCACCAAATTTAATACATACAATAATACAATACTAAAACACAACACCAATTAATTTTTTCTCAAAAGATTTTATTTTTTACAAAATATTTAGGTTTTATGAAAATATTTTTAGTTTTCATTTACATTTTTTTAGTTTTCATTTACATTTTTTTAAGTTTTCATTTACATTTTTTTTTAGTTTTCATTTACATTCGTTAACAATTTGGAAAATGAAAAGAGAAACTTTTCTCTTCACATTTAAAACTAAATTTCAATTCAGAAACGATATTGAAAGAGGAAATGAATAGTTAAGTGAGAAATTGAAATTGTAAAGTAAATATACGATAGTAATGAATAAACTTGTTTTTAAGCTTTAGTTTTCATGACTCGTTGTAGAAATGAAATGATAATAAAGTTCATTCACAAAAAAGGTAAATATACGCATTCGTTACATTGTTTAAAGATAATAATATCAACTTTAGCATCCAATTAGCTACGATAAAATGTACGATTATTATTTAACACTTTCACTCCCACGTCACCCAAATGTGAGTGACATGGGTTTAATGCCTCGTACCGCGTCACTCATTAATGAGTGACAGCAAAATTTTGAAAATACCCGGGTCACTCAAATGTAATTCGCGGTACTTTAAATTTGTATGGGGTTATAAGAGCCTGGTACCTAAGCAAAGTTTCGTCAATACGTAATGGAGTTTAGCTAAAAGTTTAATTAAATGTTTGTTGTTAGTAAGCGCGCATCTCTCGCGTCTCGCCACTTCAGGACGACGACGCCATGATTATCCTCTCGTGCAATCATTTCTCCTTTCTTCAGCTTTTTCTCTAAGACTTCTTTTGGCATATTAGATTTGTTAGCTCTTAGTGTACCAACAACATGCGTTTTTCAGCAAGAAAGAATCTAGCTAGTGAGTAGCTTGTGTAAAAGTTATCCACATACAAAGTTCTTCTTTCGTTTCTCAGTCCAACAGTCAAATCTTGACAAACTCTTTGCGCTTGACCCACCTCTCTTCCTCTTGTTGTATTCTTTCCACCATAAACTTGCAATGACCATATTATTGCATGTCTGTAGTTTGCATGGTATGATAGTGTTTGAGTTAAGAATGTGTTGCATGGTTTGTAATGCGTTCTTATTTTACTTCTTTTCATCTTTCACCCCTTTCCAGCCTAGTGGGCTGCATCCTCTACCTCCCTATGGAGTAGAGGATCGGTCTGCAACAGCTGGAAGTATGTGTTGCTTTGAGTTAAGAATGTGTTGTTCTTTGAGTTAAGAATGTGTTGCATGGTTTGTAAGCGTTCTTATTTTGCTTCTTTTCACCTTTCACCCCTTTCCGGCAGAGTGGGCTCTACCTCCCTATGGAGTAGAGGACCGTTCTGCAACCTTTTCTATTCTCTCCGACTATTTTTCTGACTTGTCGGCAGTAGCCGGTGGATGATGATGGTGAGTCTTTTTTCTCTTTTTCTGAATGAATGTTAACCCACGAGTGATAGGTGTTCCTCCTTACTTAACCCCTTATTCTCTTCTCTTAACTCCCTACTCTTTCCTCTCTCCCGGGCTAACCTTAGAGTGGATCTTAGGGTCTTTGTTAGCCTTAGCTTCTGTAGATCTGTAGATATCCTTCAAATGAGCAAAGCTTCTGTTGTAGGTTTCGAGGAATATGCTGTGAAGGACCTACGACAAGCAGGAACTTGGTTTTGCTCAGCATACCTATTTGTTTCTTTGACAATCATAAAAATCACTTCTTTGTCAACCAGAAGATTGTATGCTTGTAATGAAGTGATATTTGGGCTAATTTTTCTTTATTTCGCCATTTCCAGTATAGGGGAGATTTTGTGTTCTGTTCCTAAACTCCGTCCAAGATGACTGAACTCGAATCTGAGGAGTAAAGTTTTCAGCTTCTCTCTCCTCTTCATCTTCCTCTAGAGCCATGGCAGAGAAAACTTCCTATAGTTCTTCTTCACTATCACTCTCTTCTTCAGCCGGACTAAAATTCGGATCGGCAACTGACTCAGCAAACTCATCATCTGACTCAAATAGGATATCATTCATTTCACCAACACTTAGTTGTCTCTTTTTTGACATTGTTAGCCTCAGACTAGCTGTACTAATATGAATTTGTTAAAAAAAAAATGATGAGCTAATGTATGAGGCTCTATAGATCTCTATGCTGTAAAAATTTTTTAAATCTGAAAAGAAAAGAAAAAATGCGTGAATCACACGTGAGTGACATGGTCCTGTAAGTCAACGAACCTTCTTAGAGGCCCAAATGTCAATCATTGTTTGGAAGTTAATAAAAATCAAGAAAAACCTAATAACTAAAAATCTGCCCAAAAATCATCACATAATCAGCTCAGGAGATATGTTCTGCTGTGCCTCCAATGATCTTTTCCAGGTTAACGACTGAAAGTTGACCCTTTCCAGATGGTGTTTTAAACGATTAAAAGTGGGGGGGGGGGGAGATTTTCATTTTTTGTTCCTTTTGACAGAACATCTAGTCACGTGTGCTGTCGACTGAGGTGTCTACTTTCTTGCATTGCACAATGCACAAACAAGTTTCTCGCAGTTTATCACAATATCTGCGGACAACTCAATACTTTCTCCGAGTTGGGGCAAAGTTTTTTGGTAGTCTACTGACGCTCTTACCATTTTTAGGTACAATACCACAGAATGAACTTGTGCTTTCACACCTAGTGTGAAAGCGTGCAATCCTGGAAGAGCAGAACACATACTTGGTCCAAGGCTACTCGCAATATCGGGGAGGAATGCATTTAAGTTTATCTTTTGTTCCAGTGCGAAACCACAACTCAAGACAGTGGAATTATATATATATATATATATATATATATATATATATATATATATATATATATATATATATTATATAATATATATATTATATATATATATATATATATATATGAAAATTATTTCACGAAAGTAACACGTGAAAAATATTTATAATGAATAAAACCACGAAGGAAAGGAAACAGAATAGTGTTCAAGCGCAATGACATCCTCAGGAACACTGAAGTAAATAAAAAGTTCGAGACTATATATATATATATTTTTTTTTGTGTGACCTATATATAGTCTCGAACTTTTTATTTACTTCAGTGTTCCTGAGGATGTCATTAGACGAAAGCGCTTGAGCACCATTCTTGTTTCCTTTCCTTCGTGGTTTTATTCATCTCATACACAGTGTGTATATATGCTCAATACCGCTACATCAGTGTTTGGGGACTGAATTATAACCTCTGGATGATCGTGAAAGGCATTAATAGCATAAAACATCACTCGCGTATATGCCTCTTCATAGTCACATCGAAGTTCCTTAGCAGGACGAACAGGGTCATTCAGTAGAATTACTGTATCCATTCCGATCTTGAATCTACCGGCCAAGATTACCTTCTTAGCAGGTGGCAAACTACTAGGACTCTTTTCACACCAGGTTTCACTTAGATATGCAGTAAGGTTGGCTTTGTTTATTGGGTTGTTGATATATTTGTCCCATTGTTTTGGTACAAGCGTGTTATCTCCACATATTTTTTACCCCTAATGAAGTAGTGCATCCTCGTCGTGTACGTTCTCCAGCTTTGATGGAATCTTCTTTGTCGTAGCGGTCGAAGCTAATGTCGATTCTGTTGCAGTTCCGTTAGTGAATTGGTTGTACAAGAAATTCCTAATACTTATCAGCTTGTGCTCCAAATGTGCTGGCTCCTCCACTTTTTACCATTTGCACAGCTGACATCGCATCCACTATACAGTATATGAAACTGGTATTGGAGTGTCTGGTATTGGGTATCTGAAGTGGACTTCTACTTCCTTTACAACTTCTGAAAGAAGAACACTTTTCACGGGTTTCCTTAATGATCCATCAGAATACGCCAATGAAAAGGGTACATCAGATATTTCATAGGTTAATACTAGGGTTTCTTTCCCGGGATCCCGGGATCCCGGCTGTTTTTATTGGATTTGAAAATCCCGGGAATTGGACAAATATCCCGGGAAATCCCTGCATTTTAAAATGACTTAATTTATTTTTTATTGATTTATTTGTTTTTTTCTGTTGTTATTAGAAGGCTCTTGGGTAGAGTTAAAGAAAACTGCATAATATTTACCACATTTTATTCTACTTTCTAATTTCTTAAATGAACAACTACTAGCATTAGCAACTTACAGCAATCTAAAAGTGGGCCCGTATGCCAAAAACTGGCCGAGGGAATGTCGCTAGCGCTTATAATACAAGGAACCGAGTCTCAGTATATTACACTGGTATGCATCAATTTTTCTGTCAAGGGTTTTGTAAGTGATTCTTTATAGAGTTTTTCCTGCTGATTTCGAATCTGCAATCCGTTTTTCTCAATCAGCTCAGGTTATCCGGCTATGGCCTCATAAGTAAAATAGAATTTTTTCGTGATTTTGTCAAAGCGGAATTGGAACAGTAACATCTATCACTTGTTTCACTTGTATAATATCTTTTTTTACTTTTCAGGCATATAGATAAAATATTTCATAATGAATAGAGCGTGTAAAAATGATCCCAATAGATTCTGCTACATATGTGGGACGGTTACCATGCCAAATAACCAGTCCCAAATCACTAAATTTTGTGAAGACAATGTATAGAGCATACTCTGGAATTAAGCTAGGGGACCAGGACAAACATTTCGCCCCTCATATGTGCTGCAAGACGTGCATTGAAAATTTGAGAAGATGGAGCAAAAGCAGAGCGAAATCTTTGCCTTTTGGAATTCCCATGATTTGGAGAGAAGGAAAGGATCACGTGACTGATTGCTATTTCTGCATGACAAACCTCCAAGGTGGGCTTATAAATTTATTTTTCTTAAATATTTTGAAATCCTCGTATGAAACTTGACATAATATTCACCATAATGTAATATTCACCATATATGCATAATATTCACCATAATGGTAATCATACATTTACACATACATATTGTTATACAAGTTACATTTACATATACAATGATTGTATATTTTTTCTTTTTCATTCATATTGTCCCCGAAGGACAATATGAATGAAAAAGAAAGAAATATACAGACTCCATCGACCTATTTCATATCTTACAGACCGCAGCAGCCTTCCCTCACGAGCCGCCACTGTCTGAATGCTTCTTCTATTTCATATGCAAGTTTTATATCCATGTTTCTGTGTTTCTATTTTCAGGAGTTAACAAGAAGAATAAACACATTGTTGTATACCCTGACATTCCTTCTGCTATGAGACCTGTACCCCATGGTCTGGAATTCCAATACCCGACCCACCTCAAACCCTGGACTTCGATGATTCTGATGATGAATCAATGACCAATACCAATGACCAGTCCCAGTCGGATATACCTCAAAATACCGCTTCAAATGAGCCGAGGCCTCTCAACCAGGCCAAACTTAATGATCTTACCAGGGATTTAGGACTTTCCAAATTAGCTGCCGAGATCTTGGGCTCACGACTTCGAGAGGACAACTTGCTGGCTCCGGGAACAACATTCTCTGGTATAGGAAACGAGAGGAAGAATTTCGCAAGTTTTTTGCAGTGCACGAAAATACCTCTTCCTTAGTGTACTGCTGCAATGTTGAGGGGCTAATCGAATCCTTGGGCCTGCCATATAACGCATCAGAATGGAGGCTATTTATAGACTCGTCTAAACGAAGTTTGAAAGCAGTACTTCTCAACATTGGGAATAGGGTTGCATCAGTCCCTGTAGCACATTCCGTACAACTTACTGAGAGCTACGATAACATGAAAATTTTACTGGATGCTCTCGTATACGACCAACATAACTGGAGGATCTGTGGAGATTTGAAGGTAATACTAATATCATAAGTAAACTATTGCTATTGACTGTTGTTTTTCCAAAGGTTATTTGAGAGCGTATAAAAAACACTTAACTTCCCCACAGAAGTGATACAGTCCAATGCATAGATTTTTTTATCTGATAGAACAAATTCTCTAAATTCTTTAAATATTTCATTTTTTTTCAGATTGTGGCATTTGTATTGGGAATGCAAGGGGGATACACGAAATACCCATGTTTCCTCTGCAAATGGGATAGCCGAGCGGATGAGAAGCACTATGCACAGCGTGAATGGGCATCCAGAGAGAATTTGAATCTGGGTCGCATAATGTCGTTTCAGTGCCCCTTGTACCACCAACAAAAATTTTGCTCCCACCACTTCATATTAAGCTGGGCTTGATGAAAAATTTCATCAAATCAATGAATAAGGAGGGTTCAGCATTCCGATATCTCGAGAGTAAATTTCCTCATATATCTGATGCTAAACTAAATGCTGGGGTTTTTGATGGTCCTCAAATTCGAACTTTGATCAAGGATACTCAGTTCGAAAACGCAATGACTCGAACTGAGAAGAATGCCTGGCAGGCATTCAAATCAGTTGTCACTGATTTTCTTGGCAAGCGTAGAAGTCCAGAATACGAGTCCGTTGTCGAAAACTTGATGGAAGCTTTAAAGCTCATGGGTCGCGCATGTCCATAAAAATGCACTTTTTGTGGTCCCACTTGGACTATTTTCCTGAAAATTGCGGGGATTATAGTGAGGAACAGGGTGAACGATTTCACCAAGATATCAAAATAATGGAAGAGAGGTACCAGGGAAACTGGGATATCAATATGCTGGCGGACTATTGCTGGTGTTTGAAGCGAGACGTGCCCGAAGAAAAACACAGACGGAAAGCCAAAAAAACTCCATTCCTTCCTCAATAAACTTTTTTCCATATTCATTGTATGAATAAAAGTATTTATTCACACAATGTTTTCATTTTTCACGAGTGTTCTTATAATATTACTCGTATCTACAGTGTTTAAGCTAAAAAAATCAATAAATTTGGGGATAAAATTGGACTTATAATAAATGGCCAATAGAGAAAAAACCTGACCTGATTGAGGAAAACCAATGTCATTTTCGAATTCAGCATGGTCGAATTTATAATATGAGTTGAAAAAACCCTCACAGCAGACAAAAAAATTTCATATGCATACCAGTGTTATCTAGCGATCGCAGGCAACTCATCTTGCTCAGAGTTTAAGCAAGCATTTGAAGCAAGAACTCAGTTATTCGAGACAATAGGGAACAGAACTTCAAACATCATGAATTTATTTGATGCACTGTAAACCATTCCGCCAACCTCTGTTGAATCAGAAAGAGCCTTTTCTGCAGTAGGTTTATTTATTACCAAGTCGAGAACTCGTCTTAGTGATAGAAGTATCGATTGTTTATGTTTTTTAAGAAGCTATTTTAAAAATGTTGATTGACTCTTTAAATATTTTAAGATAAATATTTAAGATAAAATATTTTAAGATAAAAGGATGAAATTATTTTTTCTAATGAAGTTTTTTTATTTTTATTTTTTGTATTGGCTAAATATTTTAAGATAAAATATGTTGAGATAAAAGGTATAAATAATTTTTTTTAATGAAGTTTCTTTTTGCAAATGCACTTAATTATAATTAAAGGAATATAATATTTTAGTCTTTTATTTGTCCCCTGCAGATGAATAGCATGATAAATATTATGTTTAATAAATAATAAATAGCTACCATTGATTGGTAAACTCAATTCAAGTATTACAATGCAAAAGTGGTCATCTAGGCATAAGTAATTGGTTATCCCAATTCTAAAAGGGTATTTTATCGCTGAACAATAAAAAAATTACCGTTCTCTTAAATATACAACCATTTCCTGGATTTCCCGGGATCCCGGGAATTGGCTTCATTTTTCCGGGAATTCCCAGGATTTCCCGGGATGAAGAAAGCTGCATATAAGGAGAAACCCTAGTTAATACCTCCTTTATTTTGATATCTCTGAATTTGGCAGCTACGATCAATCTACCAAACAGCTCCTTGTCAGTATGTACTGATTTTATTTTCTCATTTGTAGCTGCCTTTGCTGTACTCTTATTTTTTTTTGCGTATGCAGAAATTTTGAGTTTGATATGGAGTCGAGTTTCCCAAAACCCTTTGGTGCGTGTGTTCAATCTCTTCGATGAAGGTCTCCATGTGGCTTCTACCAATATCAGGTGAGCTTACGAGCTCTTGTGCTGTGTCGTTAGATACAACAACAACACCAGATACTATGTTTAGAAGTGGTAAACATTCTTCGTCATTACCATATGGGAATAAGAATGGATTTGTCTTAAACTCTGATGAAAATACCTCCAGGAGCCCATTCACATCGGATTCATCTTTCTTCCTTCTTTCAGATCCTGACTCCTTGCGTGAACCAATCCTTTCGTCGTCCACAAGAACGCACATTTTCTTTGTGGCTGATGTGATGGTTGCCCTTTCATGACTCATTATAAACCACTGCAGTATTAGGTCAACCTCTTGTATTCTAGTCAGTATAGCAAAATCATTTCTTTCCTTTGCTGCCTCTAGGATTGTATTGCAAACTGACAATGTTGCAACTGATAATAGCTTTTTCACTTTTTTATAAGTAACCTTCTGGCAAAACATATACAAGGACCAGTCATTATTTGGTATGAGTGACCTTGAAGATCTTGGTGTTGTGAATTCATCCTCTTTTCTGCTTTCGTTATCTATAGGAACTGGAGACGGAGTCATGGATCGCCTAGCGAACTTCAGGTTGCGTGAACTTGTGTATTTGGCATAACAATTTTTGTGCCAAACAATGCATAGCTTGGTGAGATTCTCTAAATTTTGTCTTAATCTTATGTACCTTTCATCTCTTTGTGTTTGTAGCTTTGATAAATTTTGATATGCCAGTTTCAGATGATCTACGTACAGTTTTACTGGTGTCTGTTTGACATAATTAAACACTTATTCCATTCTGTTCTCCTTGTTCGTTTCTCAGGTAAGAGATGAAAAGCGGCCTCCTTGTCACATTCCTCAGTGTCCATTTTTTATCTGAAATATTTAAATAAATATATTAATTTATGTGCGTAAATAAAGTTTGCTTATGCAATAAAACTCATGACTTATATACAGTATATTAGTGGATTGTCTACACATTTGACAAATATGATGGAGATGGATGACCTATTAAAGGAGTTATGAGGTATTAATTAAACCCTACCTCTTAAATACAATGCTCTCATTTGACACCGTAATATGTAATACAAAACCTCTTATACAAAATTATCTATACCACAGTTCTTTAGTACAACAGCGCTGAAATAGTTCCTAAGACACGTAGGAAGCATGTCGAAATGACAAAACTTTTGAATAATGGGTGTTATGCAACTTTTTTTTCATGAATCTCCTCCTGGATTAATGACTTCTGATCGGGTGAGGATCATGGTGTAGTGGTTATCATATCTGACCGGCAATCGGAAGATCCCGGGTTCGATTCCCGGGTGGTTACCTCGTTTTTTCATTTGTTCGTTCTCTCTTCTCATCTTGCGCGGAATGTTCTCCTATACAAGCGTCGTTCTTTACGTTATTTATACTGCGTGTTCTTTGCAGTTGAAATGTATATATAGATACGGCATGCGGGAGGTGCCCCCCTCGGGGCATTGGTTTCTGCGCGTATGTAGAGGAATTACGACTTCTGATCGGGTGAGGACCATGGTGTAGTGGTTATCATATCTGACCGGCAATCGGAAGATCCCGGGTTCGATTCCCGGGTGGTTACCTCGTTTTTTCATTTGTTCGTTTTCTCTTCTCATCTTGCGCGGAATGTTCTCCTATACAAGCGTCGTTCTTTACGATATATATATATATATATATATATATATATATATATATATATATATATATATGCACTCGGCTCAACGAATCCTGAAAGGCTAATCACGGTCTCTCTTCTTCTACATTTTTACTTTTTGTTAATGTAAAAATTATATTAATACCAAAGGGTGATAGTGTCTCCGAGCCACTGATACAGTGAGAAAAACGGCCGACCAATTTCCTTCTTCCTATATATTTTTACTCACTTTTGCACGCAAAAATTACATTAATTCCCAAGGTTCCTAAAACCCATTCTTCCTTTTTTTATCATTTAAAATAATATACAGTATATTCGCACTCCTTAATAGCCAACCGAAGTCCTTCTCGTCAAATATATATTTTGTTAATACTTACTGACACTCATATATTATAGAGTATAGTACACTTATAATAAATTTCATAATGTACAAAATATTTGGTGTTGAGTTCCATGGAGAAACTGGGATACCATTACTGGTTGTTGTTGTTGTTGTTGTTGTTTAGCCGATCAGCCCACCCTGATCGAGCAAGCCGGCGGCACGCAGGTAACCGATCGCCCTCTCCGGAGTGGACCAGAGGTTCAGCGCACTAGTGATGTTGTGTTGTGTTCGTTGTTGTGCTAGAGCGGTACAGTCTGTCATAATGTGTTCAATTGTTTGTGGTGTGTCCTGGCACAGGTGGCAGGTGGTCGTCTGTGGAGTTGTCTAGTCTGTGTTTATATATCTGTAAGTTGGGGTGATGTCCACATCGGAATCGTGCTAAGTTAACTCGATCCGATCTGCTCAGGCTGATCTCTGACTTGTTAATGGGTGGCGGCTTCGCACCTAGGACCGCATTCGGACCGAGTCGTGTCAGTGCTTTGTGGGTTAGGTGTGTGCGTATGTGTTTTCTGTACTGTGTGATGTCTGTGGGGCGTGGTATGGAATGGAGTGTTTGGTTATAATGTCTCTCTGGTGTTACCTTAATGGTGCGAGGTGTCGATGCATGATTGTACATGTAGTGGGAAGGGTGTTGTGGTTTAGTTGTCGCTGCTGCCATGAATTGCGTTCCCCTCATGTCTAAATGTTCCCTAACTTTCAGTATTTTTGTTTCTGTGTGCAGGTGTTCTATTGGTGTTGTTTGAGTGCATCCTGTAATGATACGAAGTGCGTTGTTTTGTATTGTCTATAAGGTGTTTATGTGTGTGTTTGAGATAATGGGTGCCCAGCATGGGCTAGCATAGTCCATAACTGAGCGAATATATTGTTTGTATGTGAATGATGTTGTTTCCTGCTGGTGTCCAAAGTTTGTGCCTGTTAGTACCCTAAGCGTGTTAAGTTTGACGTACATTGTTTTTAATGTCCTGAATGTGGTTTGCAAAAGATAATGATGTGTTTATGTGACCCCAAATATGATATTTTGGTCCTGTGAGTGTGTGGAATGTTGGTGTTGTTTAGTGTAAACTGTGGAGTTATCTGGTGTTCTTTTGTATTGCTTGTAAGCAAGGTGATGGTTGATTTTGTGGGCGCTACTTTGAGTCTATTGTGTGTGAGCCAGTCTTGTATGCTGTTTATGTATGTTTGTAGGTTATTTGTAGCGGTGTCGATGTTGTTGTGGGTGGATGTTAGAGTGATGTCACCTACATATGATGATAAGGTAAGCTTGTTATCTATGGGTGTTGGAATATCATGCATGTATAAGTTGAACAGTGTTAGTGAGAGAACAGAGCCTTGAGGGACCCCGTTCGGAAAAAGCTTGTTTTTGGATGACTTGCCATTAAATGTGACATGTGAGTATCTTCCTGAAAGATAGTTGCTCAGCCATCTTTTATTGTTATTGTGCATGTTTGTGCTGAGTATTTTGTTTATGAGAGGGAAGCGTGGGATAGCATCAGATGCTTTACTAATGTCTATTGTTGCTAATACTGTACGTTGAGCTGGTCGTCTGGAGTTGATGCCATCCATGATGTGCTGCGTGAGGTTAGTGAGTAATGTCGTGGTTGAGTGGTGAGGTCTGAATCCATGTTGAGTAGGCGATAGTGGTATGTGTGGGTTGGTGATTTGTAAGATTAGTCTTTCTGTTACTTTGGAAGGTGTGCATAGTAAAGTAATGGGTCTATAGGAAGCTGGTTCTGTTGGATTTTTGTTTGGTTTGAGTAGTGTAATAATTTTACCTTGTTTCCATATGTCAGGAATAATACATTGTTGGTATGAATATGTGCTGATATTTGTGAGAGCTAGTATTCCCTGTGGGCCCAAGTGTTTAATGTGTATGTTAGATATGTTGTCTGGTCCAGTAGCCTTCGAATTCTTAATGTTTTTGATGATGTTGGTGGTCTGGTCTGTATTGAAGGGTGTAATGGTCGTGTCGAGTCTGTAGGTTTTCTTGTGTCTGGCTGTTTGTCTGTCTGCGTGTTTCTGATTGTTGTCTCTGTTTAAATGACTTATCTTTGCGTAGTGATTAACTAGAATGTTAGCTTGTTGTGTATATGTTGGGATATTATTTTGGCTGCGACAGATAGCCGCGTGTGAAGTGTGAATGCCGCTGTTAGAGTGGGTAATGCTGTTTATAGTCTTGTATAGCCTGGATGTATCTCTGGAGTGGTTTAGTTTTGTTATGAATTCTCTAAATGTTTCTGTTTGTTTTTCTTTGAGTTTGTTGTTTATTTCTGTGTTGAGGTGTTGTATCTGCTGTTTTATGGTTTCTGTGTGTGGTGTTTGTGTGTTATGTTTGAGGTTGTTACGTTGCCTTATGAGGTGGGCTATTTCTCTAGTGTAATTTGGGTTGTATTTCCTAATGTTGCCCTCGGGTATGTATTTGTTTGCATTATTGATAATCTGATTAAATGTCTTGAGTGTTGTATTGATGTTTATGATGGGTGTGCTGTTTAATGTGGTGAATTGTTCCTCAGTCTGTATTTTGAACTGTTCCCAATCAGCTTTCTTGTAATTTCTGTAAGTGTGCCTAAGGCTGTTGGGGCAGAGTGTAGAACGTGTTGTAATGATGATGGGCAGGTGGTCTGATGACAGTTGTTTTTCTGCTCTCCAGTGTGTATGTGTTGCTAGTGAGGGGGAACAGAACGTTATGTCTGGGGAGGAGTTTGAGTATCCTGCTTGATGTGATATGTGTGTATGTTCTTCTGTATTGTTAAGAATGAAGAGGCTGTTTAGTTGTGTGGCTATGTTAGCGCCTCTGGTGTTGCTTTGGTTGTGCAGGTACCAACTAATGTCTTTAGCGTTGATGTCTCCTCTTAAGATGACATTAATGAGAGAGGCCAGATTGTGTAACTGTGGATTGTAATTGGCTGGCACCTGAGGTGAACTGTCTGGTGGGATGTAAATGTTGATTAGTGTGGTGTTGTGTTTTGCGCGTGTTTTAATGTTAACTGCCTGTATTTCTATCGTGTTATTTGCTTGGATTGTGATTGTAATGTTTTGGGTGGCATCATTGTAGCTAATGCTTTTACGTATGTAAGTGATGAGTTCACCCCCGTTACCCCCAGTACGATCTTGACGGATCGCCGTGAAGTCAGGGATGGTGGGTGTTTTGTGTGTGCGTTTTAGTTTTGTTTCTTGTATAAGTGCTATGTGAATGTTTTGTTTGTGTACGAATTCCCTAAACTGCATGATTTTGTTTGCGAGACCATCTACGTTGTACTGCAATATGTTACTATTATACTTCTGTATGTGTCTCATGGTGCTATTGTGTCTATGTCTTTGTGTATGGTGACATGTGTAAGTTGTAGTGGGGCCTCGATTAGTCTTAATGTCGCCGGAGAGTAAGAGTAGTCTGGGGAGCACGCAATTGCTCCCCGTAAATGAAAAAATAGCACGCTGAGAATAGGTCCGGCCCCGGGAGTCGATCGGCATTCTGACCGTGCCACGCAACAGGCCGTCGACTGCCAGTCTGGCCAACCGTAGACAGCCCGCTGCACGGAGATTTGAGGAAGTTTGGCCACCAGCGCGTTAATGTTTCGGTTTGACGTCGCCTCTTACTGGTTGATTATGATGGAGAGACCTTGGAACCAGGATTGTTCTTGTTGCGTTGGTACATGGCCGAGGAAATTTTAACTTTTTTTCACTCAGCTCAGATGACAGCATCTTCAAGTTTGTGGAGAACAAACGTACATATTTAAAGATTCACGATTCATCTCACGAATAACTTTGTCTTTGTAGTGTACAGTAGTTCGGATTGTTACCTCATTACAGCTTTGTGGTATAGTATGGTCATCATAACATTAGATGTGTCACTTTTTCTTCAACAAAACAATAAATTAATCAATACGCTAGGCCTACGAACTGTTTAAAATTCATGATTACAAAACACGAACAAGTTGCTGATTTTAATCTTAAGTTTAACAGGTTAATTTTAAACTAAATTACTCTACTTTACACAAAACTTAAAAGAACTGGGTTCAGAAGTCTGGCTCCAAGTAAATTTAATAAATTTAATAATAGCAATTAATCATGTCATTGCTGAAAGAAATGTAACGTTAATGCAACTACAGTGCGCGATTGGCTATACCAATCGTTTGTATTTATTTTACGTTAAATTTCTACTAACTTATTAATAATTTCACTTTTTTGAAATCCAACATTGGCTCACAAATTAGCAAGGGAACAAAAATTGGCCAAATGAGCTTTATATCGCTAAAAAGGTTACCCCTTTATCAGGAAAGTATGGTCCAAAAAAATCTATGTTCGTCCAACTTAGCTCTAAAATAATACAGGTAGTGTACGTACCGTACAAATTTGCTCTAAAGTAGCATGATTACGAGCCAAGATCCTCTTCAACTCAGGGGTAACTATAAAAATTTATAAATTTAATTCCATAGGTACTGGCCTCGCTAATCTAATATTACTTTATATTTAACCACTGCCGGAAACATTCGGATATCGGAAGTCCCTTATTTAGGAGAAAACTGCGCATCTTCATCTGCAGTACTTGCGGAGTTGGGTCATTTGAAGCAGTGGTTCTTAACCTTTTTAGGCTGCGACCCAAATTCTGTTCGCGGGGCTGGCTAGCTCGGCGACCCATGCCTTCAAACAGTTCACTCGTAATAGATAATAAAATAAATAATAATAGTAAAATTATTTGGGATAACATAAATAAATGATAAATGACAATTTAATGACCCAATTTGGGTCGCGATCCAGGGGTTAAGAACCATTGATTTAAAGCTTCAAGTGAGACTAAAAATTAATTTCTCATTAGAGGCAAGGTCATGAGCCTGACCTCTGGGCGATGAGTGATACTGGTGTGAACAGCATGTGTAGTTTTTATTTCATAAGCAATTAAAAAAATTTAGTTATATGACTCCATTTCGGGTCCCTCATCCAAGTACTGTATACTGAACATGATTGACGTTTGTTTAACTTCAGATATCACATTATTTGCATAGGAAAAAGTGCTGAATTTTCATTTGGTATATGAGAATAATATGAGAAAGAATGTATATATACAGCTAGACAGGTTCTTGTGTAAAGTCCCTGACCAACCATGCGTGGCTGGCTACGAGGGCAGGAGGAGATCGGAAAGCAATTTCCTCCTTCATCAAATCTCACAAATGAAGCGGGATGCTGCAGAGGGGTTGACCACAGGTCGATCCTGAACCGTCGTTCAAACCCTCATAAAGTGCATATATATATATATATATATATATATATATATACACAAAGAACTACAGGGAAAAGGAAATACGAAATCTGAGTGCTTTCGTGATATATTCACATCTTCAGGGACAAGAAGATGTGAAGATGTGAATATATATCACGAAAGCGCTCGGACTTCGTGTTTCCTTTTCCCTGTGGTTCTTTGCTTATTAAAAAGATCACGTGTTGCTTTGTGATTTCTTTGCATATATATATATATATATATATATATATATATATGCAATATATACCTTACAACCTTACAAAGGTTCCGCGCGATGATTTCTCATTTCGCGAAGGTCAAGCTTGTCGCCCCTCCTCTATGCAATATGCAATATATATATATATATATATATATATAATGACGCCCGGTATCTCAGTGGTTACGGTGTCGGATTCTGGGCGGTAAGGCTCTGGTTTGCTTCCGTCTGGCATCAGGTATGGTTCGGCCGGGCACTTACCCTGTTTCTGCTTAGGCTTAGGTGACCCTCGGGGTACATTCAACCCATCGTTATGGGGAAATGAGCTTCGTGGATGTTACCTTATATTATTATTATCAGTAGTAGTAGTAGTAGTAGTAATATTACGGAGATTGAAGTAAACCTATAGGACAGCGGAGGTTTTGACCCTGCTTACCGATGATCACGTCTCCATGGTCAGAAAAAAATTCCTTTCAAGAGCAGCTTTTAAGCTATTTTGTTTTATCGCGTCCTTTTCCAAAAATGGTTCAGTTACAAATCATTAATTATTAAAATAATAATAATAATATTTGTATTTTGGCTCTCTTCTTTTCTTTCTATGGGGGGGGAGGGGATGACGTTAATGCGGACTTTCTCCCTTGCCCCTCCTTCCTCCATTAAAAAAATAAACATTAAAATACGATAAGAACATGAAAAAAATTATAAATGAACGAAGATGATAAAATAAGACGATTAAAATATCATAAAAGGTTTAAAAAATTATACCCAAAAAACTTACATCAATCTTATGTACGTATTTGACGTTCCATCAGAGTAAATAATATTATCGAAATTCTCTTAAGTACGTTCACTGTCAGGCGAACTACATTAGTCACATTTGCCGCCAATAAAAACAAAGGAAGGATGAGCATCGAGGGGTCTCCTTGTCGCGCGTTACGTCCATTAAATAAACCTTCCAAATCATCTATAAAAGAACAATGCTTCGCCATCGATCTTCCCATTGACCCTTTCTCTTTTCAGATCATAAATACCATTAACAACAACCAACTAACCACGCTTCATATTTTAGAATCTTTGCTTATGGAGTTTCAGTCGGAAGTTCCTCAGGAAGACATATTGTTTGTGGCTGCTGGCCAGAGTTAAGCTAAAGACTCCAACTCCAATCTTTGCATATCCGTAAAATTGAACCCACATTAAACGATTTGACCTGACCATTGCGGAATAATGTTTACTTTTTTTTATAGTTTTCCTCCGTTTGGATGATGTTGTGATGGAACGTCATATACCAAAGATTGATGTAAGTGTTTTTGGATATACATTTTTTAACCTTTTATAATATTTTAATTGTCTTATTTTATGTTTGTTCATTATTAATTTTTCTAATGTTTTTAATCATGTTTTAATATTTAAGTTATTATATTTGTAATTTTATCTCTAGTGGTACTGAAGATGGAAGTTTAATTCCAAAACGTAATTGCTTGCAATAAGAATGGATAAATATATGGGTTTTCTTATTCATTCTGAAGCTGAGATTTCTCAAGAACAAACCTCTGAGAGAAATTATATATATATATATATTTTTATGCAGGTAGGAGGAACCAAGGGCGAGCGCCCGCAAAAAATTCTCCCTCCCCATCAATACAAGGAGAAGGAGAGCCAAAATCAAGGTCTAGACTCTAGAGTTTTCGAGATGCCTGCCCACTACGTTTGAAAGAATGGAGGTTATAGACAAGGGGAAAGATGAATGGAAGATTATTCTAGAGTTGACCGGTTGAGTAGATTAAAGATTAAGAATATCGATTAACCCTTGCGTTAGAGAATTGATCTAGTTTGCGTTCGCCCTCTTCATGTCCTGCAAATTACAGTTGGTGTCAATCGGTTGAAAAGGGAGCCCTGTAGCCTCATCATAGTCATATACAGCTATATAGCTCATCATATAGCCGCTAAGGGTGTGGAAGGCAGGGCAGGGTAGACTGGGCAGCTGTCCATGCCTCTCCCCAAACAAAACTGTTAAAAAAAATGTTATGGTGTTTGTCATAATCAGAATCAAACATTTATAAAAATTTAGAAATGTTTCGCTAAACTTTATCGAGTCTCCTCGTAACCCTTCTGCGAAGTAACATGTTGCCAGATACATCCAATATATAATTTTTTGTGGAACATGCGGTTTAATCTATCCAAAATCGGTCTAGTGTATGCACAAACAAAATTCGGTTCACAGAATAAATCTCATAACCTATAAATTATAGATGAGTAATTGGCATTACAGAAAATATTTGTAATATTTTGTTTTTCGGATCACCTGAATATCAGGGCCCCCAGCCTCAATTACCAAATGATATCTTCGTTAAAACTAACAAAAATATCACGACTTAACCTAACCAATAGTCAAGGGCGTACAGTTGACCTAACCGGGCATTCAATTTAATTTATTATATTTGGTACTGTAGAGCAAAAAATAAGAATACAGGGGGACCTGATCTTCAGGTGATCCTGTTTTTCATATAAGAAAAAGGTATCAGTGTTAAGTACATATCTGAAATTCTAAATTTGCAACTTATTACTTAAAATGTACCACTTCATAATAGACTAACTAGCCACAATTCTTAATTTTTTCTGTATTAGGCTAGATATCCATACTAGCCTACATTTATCTTTTCGTGTAGTAGGCCAAATTGCCAGTGTTAATTGTTACGCAATGTACAAACATTTATAAATGTATTATTTAATGAGTCTAGTCCAAATACCTAGTATTTTGGACCAGTGACAAAATAATAGAATTGTGCTTTCTTGCACAAACACTGAATACTTGTTAGAAAATGGATTTAAAGAATTTAATTACTATTTATGCTAATTTAATTGTTTTAATTACGATTTCAGGATTAAGGTTCTTACTAAACTATCTGAAAACAATGTATCAGGCACTTACCATATTTTCTTAATGATGCTCATCCAATTGTGCATGTTTTTATAGTTTCCTCAAGAAACACCTTATGATGCAAACGCCTTATATGGGCGCATGTGTAGTGTATGCTGGAAACGGGTATATATATACAGTCTTTTGATACTAGATTCTAGACAGGGTCAATAGTACGAGCCAAAAGCTGCAGGATCCCAAACTAGATTTGAACGCTGCCGTGGTGGCAATTGTGAAGTCGTTAAAAAGTTTTGTTGAGACAAAACGTGAGTGCTTCAATGAGTACGAGCAGCAGGAGGCAGAGAAATCTGGCACAACAGAATATGTAGACTCTCCAGCGTCGACGCAATGTGCGGTTAAATACACTCGATTATGGTCGAGCGCCGGAAGCAGAGTGCTCTCCTTCGTAGAAGTATCATGCTGAAAATTGCATACTGGTTTTCGATCAGTTTCTCTCTGATTTTAACAAAAAAAAATTTAGATTTTATATGGAAATAAAATGAATGGCGCTGGAAGAGTTTAAAAATAAAAATTTGGCCCATTTTTTTATTTCTGTCAATCATTCATTAATTAAATTTTTTATACCGCTCGCTGGTGGCTCTTCCGCCTCGCGGGGCCCCACGCGCACTACGTGATCTGCGTAATGGAAAAACCGGAGCTGTGTGGAACATAGTAGAGAAGGTAAAGCCCAATTTTCAAATTTTAAGTTAAACATAAATTGTAAACAAATTATCGCAATAAATGCCTATGCCGATGATTCCACTCCTCACTTCTCCACCCGCTTCCCAAAGCGTCCCTCTCAACAGTCACTCCATGATTTTCGTAGGACGGCTATGGAACACCTGACCTCTGATCTTTCTGCTATCTTTGATTGAGGCAGAGAAAATCTTGTCTTTCAATGCCTCAAAAACTCGGTTCCTCCATCTGTCTACTCGTCACAATCTTCCACACGACTATCCCCTTACCTTCAACAACACACAACTGAACCCTTCCTCTTTTCTTAACATTCTTGGCGTTTCCTTTTCTCGTGATCTTTCCTGGAAAGATCATATATACTCTTTTCAAAACAGTTTCTAAGAGGTTAGGTGTGCTGTACCACCGCCGCAGTTTTTTCACCCCGACTTAGTTGCTGTCTCTGTACAGGGGTCTTGTCCTCCCTTGTATGGAATATGCTTCTCGTGTATGGGGTGGCTCAACCATCACAGCCGTACTTGATCGAGTGGAATCAAAGGCTTTTCGTCTCATCAATTCCCCGTCTCTTACTGACTGTCTTCAATCCCTCTCTTCGCCGCAATGTTGCCTCACTCTTTACTATCGCAATTATAACGGACAATGCTGTTCTGAACACACTAACGGCATGCCCCCTCCTTTAAGGAGAGAACGCAGCACCAGACTTTCTACACTTAACTCATTCCTTTTCTGTCCAACTCTCTAACGCGAGGGGTAATCAGTATTTTCAATCTTTTATCTCTGAACTGGTGAACTCTGGAACAATCTTCCCCAATCCATCTTTCCCCCGTCTATGACCTCCAATATTTCAAACGCAGTGTCTCTCTCTAGACATCTCCAAAGCGCTGGACCTTTAATTTGGTGCTCCTCTTCTATGGGAAATGGGGGCAGGGGGCTTGTGTGGGCATCTGCCCTTGGCCCTTCCTTCCTCCATAAAAAAAATGAAAATAAAATACGCAACGATACTCTGTTTGTAACAGTCGGAGTGAAGAAGAAGAGATTTTCAAAATTATCAAATGAAAAAAAATTATTAGAATAAATGGAAATGAAATACAGAACGATACTCTCTTCTTGACGTCTCGTGAGTTACTGTTACACTTTCATTAAAAAATAGTTTATCATCAATCTGGGTCCATTTTCTATCTATCCTAGTTCGAGAGGAGTGAAATTGTCAGTCTTGTTTGAAGGTTCAGAAAAAGTTTGGGGGATTTTATTGACAAAACAAAAAGAATCGAAATGAAAAGTTCCGAATCGCACATCCTTAACAGCCACCCTGTAGCCGCATCATATCATATACCGGGTGTCCGAGAATTATCTGTACAATTTTTGGCTGTTATTAAAAGTCAACCATGAAGTGTAGAAATTTCAGTGTTGTCCCATTTTACAGAGAATCTCATTAAGTTTTTTCTGATACCAAGTTTTGACAAGTTTTTTAGAAATTTCAGTGTGTCCGAACATTATCTGTACAATTTCATCTTTTAATAAAATTCTTGATAACACACGTAAAAATCTTAAACAAGATTATTTAGAATCTGTATTTTCAAAAGTTTCTTTTATTAAAGTAACGTTGTTACAAACATTCGATATGTGCACCATCAGTGATTCGCAAAACATCCAATCGATAATCCAAATGTTGCCATGTACGTACGCTGCAGCATATCCACATCAATTCGCTCAATAGCAGCTGTGATTCTTGCTTTTAAATCATCAATGTCTGTCACCCGCGTACATTTCCAAAAAACTTGTCAAAACGTGGTATCAGAAAAAACATAATGAGTTTCTCTGTAAAATGGGACAACACTGGAATTTCTACACTTCATGGTTGACTTTTAATAACAGCCAAACATTGTACAGATAATTCTCGGACACCCTGTATATAAAACTTAAGCAAAACAACATTAATCCTTCGAGTTTAATCACTATAAATGATGTAGTAAATACGCTCTAAAATTTAACGAACTGGTCACTAGAAATAATACTTTTACTACTTCATTCTACAGAAAAGCCAGATTCATTGATACGAGAAGCAATATTATTGTTATTTTAGCAATATATAAATAAGTAATTACATATTAAGCACCACTTACTTGTATCTATCTAATGTTACTCAAATAATAATATTGCTTCTCGTATCATTGAATCTGGCTTTCGTGTAGAATGAAATAATATAAATGTTATTTCTAGTAACCAATTCGTTCAGAAACGAAAAGAAATTATCATACACACACTCTCTAAGTATAATAATAACACGATAATATTGAATATAAGACTAAAGTATTCAAAGAACAATTTAGCCGTTTTCATTATCAGATTGAAGAAACTTGTCACCCGTAAATAAATTGTTTTATTATTCACTCGGACGACATTCTGTTAACCCAAATTCCATCATTACGGCAAAGGAAGAAGATGCTTGACGATTGCTTGGCAGCCATGGCGAGATAACTCGTATACTCCATTGCCACCCTTTTATGTTTATAAATATAGATTATTATTCATTAGAAAAGATGTCGCTAGTGACTATTTTCATCGACTTTCTAAGCTGTCTCACTCTCAATCCATGTGAAGTAGGAGTAGTCACCGTGATCCAAAGCGTTATCAATATTAATATCAACTGCTTCTTTGAAAGGAATTTTCCTGAACAGGAAGTTCAGTCAAAACTATGCATATGTGAATTATTGGCACCAGGAATACATCTTATCTGGTTGGCGCTCATTGATGTTTATTAGTATAAATTCATTTTCTCTAAACGGAGTAATCAAAGAAGCAAGATCTTGGTCAAGTTATGTAAAAAGTATATATTTCAGGGGACAAGCAAATCGAAAAGAAATTTCTTCTTCAGGTATATTTAGTAATACATAGTCTCTGTGTTGATATGCAATATAGATATATATAATCGTAGAGAAAGGGGTGTTTTCAGGGAACCGACATTTTAGAGTAAAATATGATCAACGCCCACATCAACATTATGAGATTTAATATCGTTAGTCGTTTCGGAAGCCAAACTCCCATCAACAGTGGCAGGTTTAGTTTGTACTTATAATTATAAGCAATTACTTAGGCTCTCTCTCTCTCTCTCTCTCTCTCTCTCTCTCTCTCTCTCTCTCTCTCTCTCTCTCTCTCTCTCTCATATATATATATATATATATATATATATATATATATGAAAAATTATTTCACGAAAGTGACACGTGAAAATATTTGATGAATAAAACCACGAAGGGAAAAGAAACGCAAAGGGGTGCTCAAGCGCTTTCGTCTCATGACATCCTCAGGAACACTGAGTGTTCCTGAGGATGTCATGAGACGAAAGCGCTTGAGCACCCCTTTGTGTTTCTTTTCCCTTCGTGGTTTATTCATCATATATATATATATATATATACAGGGTGTCCATAAATGATTACCCTGATTAAAGCATGCTATAACTTTTAAATAAACACTCGTTTCAAACGGTTTTAATCATAAGTAGATAAACATACAAAGTTTTGATACATAGTTAATGAACTTAATAAGCTTCCACATGTGCACCCCGAGTGGCACGTAAAATGTCGTAAAAAGTCCTGTTTCCGCAACTGTGTACCTGGATATGCTCACCAATTACGCCATCCCCCAGTTGCAGGACAAGCGGCCAACTGTCATCTTCCAACAAGATGGGGCACCCCTCATTGGGCGCATGTTGTTCGTGAAACTCTCGACGCAACATTTCCAAATCGATGGATTGGCAGGGACGGGCCAATCCATGGCCCCCAAGATCACCAGACATTACCCCGTTGGATTTCTTTCTCTGGGTCATGTTAAAGATTTTGTTTATGCACAGTTGTTCCACGATATCAGGACATTGCGAGAACGCATTACGGATGCAATTGCAACAGTTAACCCACAAATGTTGGAAAATGTGTGGCGTGAGTGTGAATACCGTTTAGACATTTTACGTGCCACTAGGGGTGCACATGTGGAAGCTTAAGTTCATTAACTATGTATCAAAAACTTTGTATGTTTATCTACTTATGATTAAAACTGTGTTGAATACAAGTGTTTATTTAAAAGTTATAGCATGCTTTAATCAGGGTAATCATTTATGGACACCCTATAAATATATATATATATCTATATATATATATTATATAATACATATATATACATAATATACTTTTTTTTTGTAAGAAAAAGAGGTGCCGGTACTCGTATTTTGATAAATTGTAAAATTCCCCACCCCTCCCCTCTTCCTGCGCCCCCTCCCCCTTCTCTATTGAATTTGTGATGAATTTTTATTAAAATTGATAAAAAAATGAAAAATCCCTAATAAAAATGAGTTGTTTAACATTTCTAGACGTCGTTTATTACTTTCACTTTTAAAAAATAAAAAAAAATTAAAACCAAAAATGTTTCATTGAAAATTCCAAATTTTCATCAAGTTTTCGTCCGACAAAACGTCCCAACTTCGTTCCTCGTTGTTGGTGTCTACTGCTGAGCATCGTCCTCGAAGTAACCATGACTCGGCGTATTTTGTAGGGTGGGAGGGGCGGTCCAACAACTCTGATGAACAAAAGCCGAAACAGTTTTCCTCATCAACGAAGCTCTGGCCAGGGCTGACGATCAGATTCATTTGCGAAAATCCTCGTTCACATTCACTTGAAGAAATGGGAATATTACTCAGAGCATGTTTCAAATGCGGGAAAGGTCCACTTTTTTAACCATAGTTATAACTTATGATGTGATATTATAATATATAGCATTTAGTATATTTTTTAACTTCACAAACTACTCTGAACTTTACTCTAAACCCCCTCCGCAGTGACTAGGTCGTCGCACCAAAAGGTCCGCCTTTCTACAATTTAGACCCCCCCCCCTCACCTCCACTTGGGAAGTCCTCGCTACGGGACTGCTTATATAAATCCAGTCTAACTTTACGTAATGTATAGACCTTGTTTTATTTTTCAATCCTATTCTTTCTGAGTCCAGTTCTGAAATAGGACGTCCTTTTTCATTGTCATTTTTTCTAATTTAAGATATTTCTTCGTGTATTCTTTTCAATTTAGCGTCCGCAAACATGGTGTAAAGTTCTTTGATTTGTCTGAGAATTATAATTGGTGTACGATAACTGTACATATTTGAATACAATTAAAATTGGATTATGAGTAACTAAAAAAGTGGATGGGAATAAGTCTCTCCGCGTTGTACTTCGAAGTTGGAAAAACGGTTTCAGTATTTTGATAATTTTATACCATTTCCTCCATCGAGTTATAATGAACAAAAATCCATACTTAACATTAATTAATTTTATCAATTTAACTATATAAATGACTTTAAAATTTATTAAGAGAATGTATTCTTTGGTGGTCCGAAAGTGACAATCGGGTGAAATATTATTTTATTATTTTTACAATACATGATTTTTAAGAGCTGCAGTCCTCAAATGTCAATAGTTTCTGTATGAATGAAATCATGGCGTTCAAAAATTTAAACTTTTCAGCTTTGCTACGTTACTTATAATCTAGGTTAGAACAAATCGTGACTTTTGGCCCACCGCAGTTGTTAATTTAAAAGTCTGCAGATTTTCTTTTCTTTCTAAAACGAAAAAACATTTCAGAAACCCTTCTTGTTTTTGGTAGGGAGGGGGACGATGCTTATTTTTATTTAGTTTCTTTTCGTTAGTCTATTTTATACATTTGACTCTTGCCCTTAAACGTATATGCGTGTTGTTGTTAAAAATAATTTGTACTGTTAATTTATTTATAGTATTTTAGGTACTTTGTGCCTTACCGAAAGAACTAAGATTTCTTTTTCAAAGTAATGTTTTTTTTTCTACACCTTTCTACGCATTTCATTTTTTATTTATTTTGTCTTTATTTCTATTGATTTATAATATAAATCATAAAAATCTTTCATTCTTTTACCGTTTCTTGTACGTAAAAAGGGCCCAGATAACAAATGCCTTTGTTGGTTCTTGCCTCATACACATTTTCATCACTGCCATCTTTTTACCTTTCCCAAAAATCAGGAAACCTTTTTGTTGTCACTCAGATGACGTCATGAAGAAAGGCACTAACTAACGTCTGTTGTTGATTCAACTAATGAGTTGCTGATGAGTAACGAATGAATTACGAAATAATTATGCTTTTTCTCATTAAAAGTTTTTTTTAAGAATTAATATACTAATTATGAATGTATGATGAATTCAACCAACCAAAATTCTTTGAATTTCAAATTCTATAATAGTTTGATTATGACTTAGCCGTTATATGTTAGTTACAGAATTCGACCCGCACTGCCAATTATGTTGAAGATGTTTGACAGTGAAAATAAAATGAAGTATTTGGTAACACTGTTGACTGACTATCAGTTTTATGCATTGTTTACAAATTGTTTGTACATAAAATATGAATAAAATAATACCTTATATATATATATATATATATATATATATATATATATATGATAATGCTAAACATTATTGTCGAAATATAAATCCCATAAATTAGTACAATATTGCGGGTGATAGGTTTGACCGAGATACTGTACTTAAATTGTTGTACCTGCTCTATTAGGACCAGTATACATGAATATGTGTAGAAGTAGGGGTCAGTATAAGGCGGCCATAAGGCGATGTAAACAAGAAGAGTCTATTCGAGCATCAAAAGCCTGTGAAGCTCGCATAAATAACGATAATAACAAATTTTGGAAATTTGTTAAGAATCAAACGGGTGTCAAAAATGTCCTCCCTCCGATAATCGATGGGGTGTAGGGGGAGGATGAAATTGCAAAGCTGTGGAAAAACCGCTATTTTAACATTCTTAATAGTGTGAGCAGGGATAATCTTAAGATAGATTGCAGCGAAACGATTGTGGGAGGGACAAGGGAAAATACTTTGATATCATTTTCTGAAGTAAAGAGGTTAATTAAAGAGTTAAAGACTGGTTCTGCGTCAGGGGTAGGTGACTTATCGAATGAGCACTTAAAATATGCAAATGACGTAGTATGTCTGCATATATCATTGTTCCTATCAGCCATGCTTGCTCATAGCTATATCCCTGCAGAGTTCATGAGAGTATATATCTTGCCCCTGGTCAAAAATAAGTACGGAGACATTGTCCAGCAATAATTACAAGCCTATTGCTGTCGCTTCCTGCTTCTCGAAACTACTAGAAAAACTCTTGTTACTCTGATTAAATGATTTCCTATGGACATCTCCTAATCAGTTTGGCTTTAAAAGGTCCCACTCAACTGACCTGCGTATCTATGTACTTAAAGAAACAATATCTAAATACATTGACAGTAATTCAATTATTTATAGCTGTTTCCTAGATATAAGTAAGGCATATGATAGGGTGAACCACAATATTTTATTTGCAAAACTAGAGAAGACGGGAAGGTTCCCATGTACATATTAAATTTATTGAAATTTTGGTATTCCCACCAATCTTTCACTGTTAGGTGGGGCAATGTACTATCCGAGTGTTTTGGCTCCTCTTGCGGGTGAGACAAGTCTCCTTGCTCTCCCCTATGCTGTTTAATGTGTATATTGACGGATTAATTGCTTCACTTAACGAGGCAACAGTGGATGTTGTATAGATAACACAAGGATAAATAACTTAGTTTATGCCGATGATATGGTGTTAATAAGTCCCTCTGTTAAAGGTCTGGATCGGCTACTAAAAGTCTGCGAAGAGTATTCGCAGAAACATGATTCTTTATAATATTACAAAAACTAAGGTTATGCAATTTCATCCTAAAAGCTGTAATCAGCCAGCTGATATAAGGTTTAAAATGAATGGTGAGGTAATTGAGGAAGTACAAGAGTTTACGTATTTGGGTCAAACTATTACCAGCTCCTGAGTGATAACTCGGATATAAGAAAACAATCTCGAAGCCTGTGTGCTAAAGCGAATATGACCATAAGGAACTTTCGATTCTGTACAAGTGAAGCTAAAGACTCTTTCGTACTTTCTTCAGTAATATATACGGACAGCAACTGTGAGTGAATTATAAAAAAGGTTCTGGCAGAACCCTAAATTTGCTGTACAACAGGTCTTTTAGACTCTTACATAAATTATCCCCGAGATGCTCAGCTTCGTAAATTTGTTACCGCAATGTCCCGAGCTTCCCGGAGGTAACAAGACGTGCTTAATACAGTCTAATGCAAAGAATTAAAAAATTAACCAACCCGATCATCCAAGCTATCCATGAGTCCTGCCATTTGTCCTCTAAGCTATGGACTTCTTGGTACGAAAACGTCTATCTGTAGTTCCACTTAACTTCGACATTACAGTATTATTTCTAATCAATTGTATATATTTCTATCCTTAGTATATGAACTGTCATTGTATTAATAATATTTGTCATATGGACTATAGTCTGCCAATAAACCTTTTCATTTTCATTAGTTTATCTCTCACTTTGAAAATAATAATAGCTGTTTGGTTTGAGCTTTTGGAATAGAATTACATAACCTCAGTGTTAGTAATATTAAAATTAATGTGATGGTTCTGTGAATATGATTCACAAATTTTTATAAGATGATCCAGACCTTTCACCGAAGGGCTAATTAACACCATATCATCATCATCATCATAGACCAAGTTATTTATCTTCATGTTATCTATACAGCATCCCACTCTTGCCTCATTAAGAGAAGCAATTAATCCATCACTATATATCATATATTAAACAGCGGAAGAGAGAGTAAGGAGCCTCGTCTAACTCCGCATGAGGAACAAAAACATTGTCCCATCTAACAGTAAAAGTTTGGTGTGTACCAAAATTTCAATAAATCTTTAAACGTGGTGGAACATTTTGTCTTTTAATTTTTTAAATAGAATACTGTATTATGATTTACTCATTCATGTTTTGTTTTGTTTATATCCAAAAAATAACTATAAATACTGTAGTTGAATTACTGACAGTATATCTAAAAATAATCACTTTCAAAACATAAATACGCAGGTCAGTTGAATGGGACCTTTTAAAACCAAACTGATTAGGAGACGTCCATAAATAATTATTTAGTCGGCAGAGCAAAAGTTTCTCGAGTAATTTTGAGAAGCAGGAGGCAACGGCAATAGGCTTGTAGTTATAGCTGGATAGAAATTTCCCATATTATTTTTGATAAGGGGTGTGATATAGACCCTCATAAACTCTGCAGGAATATAACTGTGAGCAAGCATGGCTGAGAACAATAAGAAGATATGAAGACTGATCACATCATTAGCATACTTTAAATGTTCACTTCGACAGGTCATCTATCCCTGGTAAGGCGCCTGTCTTTAGCTCTTTAATTAGATTCCTAATTTCAGGTACTGAATAAATATATATATATATATATATATATATGAATTATTTCACGAAAGTAACACGTGAAAAATATTTATGATGAATAAAACCACAAAGGAAAGGAAACACAGAATGGTGCTCAAGCGCTTTCGTCTAATGACATCCTCAGGAACACTGAAGTACATAGTTACAGCCTATATATAGGTTACAGAAAAAAAAAATATATATATACAATAAACATTAAAGGATTGTGGGAGGAGCATACAAATTTGTAAGGAAAAACTACCGATTTTTAGCACAAGATCAAATGAATTGTTTCCAACCAATGCTATTAAAAAAAAAAAAAAAATTATACTGGAAATCTGCCCGGGTTTTAGCACTCTGCCCTTCTTGTTTAAGTTCGATATATATAAAAATAAATTGAAAAATAAAAGTTATTAGAGTAGCATACAAGTTTACCAAAGATTTAGCGTTCTACCCTTCTTATCTAAATCTGTTCTGAAATAATTCAAAACAACAGGATCGAGTTGAAAAAGACCTTTGCTTATGATGAAGTTATTTGTAAGGTGGATAATGACAGACTCAAGAATAGGTCAGACGGGAAAGGATTTGCGCACACGTATAAAACAGCATCAATATTCTGTTAGAACAGGACAGTCGTCCAGTGCCATTTTTGTCCATTTGTCAGAGTTATCCCACTGTATTGATTGGAATAACTAGCAACATTGTCAATAGAAATATTCTTGAGTCTGCCATT
>JAJOZX010010114.1:0-25000 GCA_023014485.1 Bathynomus jamesi
TATATAACATACATATATATATACCCACACACACACACATATATCAACGTAAAGAACGACGCTTGTATAGGAGAACATTCCGCGCAAGATGAGGAGGGAGAACGAACAAATTAAAAAATGAGGTAACCACCCGGGAATCTGCGCGTATGTAGGAGAATTACGACTTCTGATCGAGTGAGGACCATGGTGTAGTGGTTATCATATCTGACGGCAATCGGAAGATCCCGGGTTCGATTCCGGGTGGTTACCTCATTTTTTCATTTGTTCGTTCTCCCTCCTCATCTTGCGCGGAATGTTCTCCTATACAAGCGCGTTCTTTACGTTAATTATACTGCGTGTCTTGCAGTTGAGTTGAAAATGTACACACACACACACACACACACACACATATATATATATATATTATATATATATTAGTTAATTAGAGAGAGAGAGAGGGAGAAAAGATATTAATATTGTGGGGAAACATTTATTCAAATAGAAATTGAATCAGTTATTATATATGAATGGAATTCATATGAAAAAATAAAAGGATTCTTTTATTTAATTTTCCATTTTAACTTGAAAAAATATTTGAATTATATTTGTTCCTGCTACAAATGTGAATTTACTTTTATTTCATTAATAAAAAACTATTTTCCTTTTTTCCGTATCTAAACGTTTTATTAATAAAGTATTTTTTTACCAATCATTTTTCTTGCTGGAAATTTTAAATTGGTGAAACATTTATAGCAAACTTTATGAAGAAAATCCTAGTTTTTATTTTATTAGTAAATTAATATATTTTTGTTTTTGGTGAAGTGCCATTTTACGATCTTTCTATAGAGATCGAGGTTTTCAAATCACCACAATCGCATAATCGAGAATTGGAGGAAGGAGATATCTCAGTTATTTGGGTGCTATACTGTTGTTATTATGTTGTCATGTATACTATGGCTTTTTTGTAATCAAATTGGTACTGCGGTTTTTGCTTTAATGAGTAAAAGCAGAAAATGTACTGGTTTAATGTCTCACATTCCAGTGTTTATAATTCTTGCGAACTAACTGCTCGCATGTTGGTTGTCGGCTTATAACATAGTCTGGCCACGGATCATGAAGAAATATTGGCAAAGCTTCCCAATAAATATGTCCAAATCATGTTGAAGCAAAAGCATAATGAAACACTGTTAATACATTTCCTGAAGATATGAACAGGGGACCTATAAAAAAATTCTGCTTCATTTGTGCCAAGAATCTGTTTCATACACGATGAGGAATTCTCAAAAGGAATTTTTTTCAGGTGAAACAAAAACCTTGAGACGCCACCTGCTGCTTATATTATAAACTTTTTTGATAAGATATTTTGGCGCTGTTCTTTGAGGAGAATTAGTTTAATTTAAACACTGTCTTGTCGTTTCTGCGTTTACTGTAGTAATTGCACTTTGTCTTTGCTGTTATTATTATTATTATTATTATTATTATTATATATATATATATATATATTTGGCACTCGATGTAATGGAAACATTTATGGGAATCCAAAATGAAAATATCATGCATGGACACGCCTTCTACTCAAAGAGTTGCTGGGTTCGAATCGTGGTGGGGATATTTTTGTATTATGAAAATCGTGCGAATTCATGCATTCGATATCTATATATATATATATATATATATATATATAAAATATAATATACAAGCAGCCTTCATGATTTAAGCTTAATTACGAATCCTATATTATAACGAGCTTAATTATAAAAAATGCTTCATTGATGTAAATATTAAGCCTTATATGTCAGTTTAACCCTTCAAGACGACAGGTACAAATTGGTAGCGTTTCAGATACACGCACTCATAACGGCCTTAAAGGGTTAAAGTAAAATATGCGTCACAAACCATATATCGAATAACATAAAGCATGAAGGAATTTCCATTCCGAGCCGAACTTGCCTGACTATTTTCTGAAACCGTGTCATCCACGAAGTGCGTGAGCAAATCATTTTTAATCTCGACTAGTACTTCGCGGAAGGCTCTTCTGAAGGCTATAACTTTTTTCAGAAGAAACTACACCACACACACTTTACACCAAAAGATAGAGGATGTAAACAAGAATAATTTGATGTAAATATCGAACAAATTCGTTCACTACAAAGAAAGGTTAGTGAAAAGTTTATGTTGCCAAAATGTTGCTCAGCTGAGTATGATTTTTGTCCGCGTGACTCTTATTTGTTATATAATAATAATTCGTCAATAAAACGTGGCTATGTGAGGTGGAGAGTACAAGAAACCAATTCACTACTTCACCAGGCCAACTCGAGAGAAGGGGTGACAAGCTTGACCTTCGTGAAATGAGGAATCATCGCACCGAACATTTGAAAGGTTAAAAGGAAAGGAAAGGTATAATTTTAACTATCTACATTACACTATGAAATAAATTTAAAAAAAAATGATTCTGAACTAATTAATATACAAAATAAATGTAAGGAATATAAAAATAATGGATTACCTGAAGATCAGGGCCCCCCCAGCCTTCTTTAGTTAGCCTTATAAGGCTAACTAACCATCACGACGTAACCTAACCAATCGTTAGGTCAACTGTACGCCCTTGACGAGTGGTAGGTTAGGTCGTGATATTTTCGCTAGTTAGCCTTATAAAGCTAACTGAAGAAGGCTGGGGGCCCTGATCTTCAGGTGATCCAAATTAATAAATAAAAAATGGGAAAAGAGAGAATTAATTGTGAATGTAATTTCTCTCGAAAACGGATGAAATTAGATGAAATTAGTAACACTCGAATAAATTTGTTCTAAATTCAAAATAAATAACGAAGTCTACGAACTTCTGCAGTCATATTTAATTTACTTATTTCGGAATTAAGTCAAAATAAAAAGTAAATAAAATTTAAAACTGAAGTTGATTGTATTTTTTAAGGAAAATTAAATCTCAAGTTTATTTCAAAAATTAAATAAATAAACTTCAAAATAGATATTTGATGAAAAGGAATGAGGGAGGCTTTTATGAATCATGTAGTGGATCACCTGAAGGTCAGGGCTCCCAGCCTTCTTTAGTTAGCTTTATAAGGCTAACTAACGAAAATATCACGATCTAACCTAACCAATCGTTAGGTCAACTGTACGCCCTTGAGGAGTGGTTAGGATAAGTCGTGATATTTTCGTTAGTTGGCCTTATGGGGTCCTGATATCATGTGATCCGATGTATCTATATATATAACCTTTGGGTTGCTTCGCCCGAATTGTTTATTCTGACGAAGGTCAAGCTTTTCATTCCACTCAGACCTACAGTTTAACGTGGAATCCGAACCACGCCCCACAGCAGCCCAGCGTCTTAACCACTAGGCTCCCCAGGGTACCCATTTATCTACCAACCACTTTCTTTAATGTGTGGAATGATGAACAGCTGGGTTTTGCTGCGCGCCGGCTACTGTCACCGGGTCGATATATATATATTCTGAAAGGAAAAGATTTCGTTCAACGAATCTGACGACTAATTTCAAAACAGTAAAAAATCTCGCGAATAATAATGGTGGCAATGAATCTCGTGGGACGAATTTCGCGCAATGAATATGACCGTAGTGAATGTTTATGGAACAATGACCTCATTTAAACCCCAGTTGTGCTTTTTACTATGAATAATTCTCACTGTATTAGATAAATTTAACGTAACAGAATAAACTGAAATAAATAAACAATTTATCTTAAATTTGTGTGTATATATATATATATATATATATATATATATATATATATGTATATATGTGTATATATATACACACACACACACACACACACAGTGGTTTAGTGGTTAGCGTTGCTGACTACAAATCCATCGGACCAGGATCGAGACCCGGTGACGGCAGGCTTCGCGCAGCAAACCCCAGCTGTTCGTCCTTTCACGCAATAAAAAAAATTGGTTGGGAGATAAATGGGTACCCTGGCTAGCCTAGTGGTTAAGACGCTGGGCTGCTGGTGGGGACTGGCTCGGATTCCACATTAAACTGTAAGTCTAAGGTGGAGTGACAAGCTTGACCTTCATCAGAATGAACAATTCGGGCGGAAGAAAAACGAAGGTTAATTAACCAAGGTTTATATATCTGTATATATACACGATTTTATTCCAAAAAAATTATACACTAATATTATTTTAAATGCATATTCGTATTTTCCTTCAACTTCACGACACACGAGACAGTATTTGTGTAAAATAAATGAACTTCATTTGAATTTCTTTCTGCAAAACTTCAAAAAAAATCTTATTCATTTTGGAATTCAAGTCACTCCATGAGGCGAAAAATGTCACCAAAAGGGAATTACATCAAGGGAATTAATTAACATTTACGTAGATATATTTTCAAAGCCTTTACAAATAAATATAAATAGGTAGTTTACGTACGTTAGTTTAGTATGTTAGTTTAGTATGTTAGTTTTATAGTTTAGTAGTAGTTTACGTGTGTACATACGAGTAAATATAATGATGGATTGTTTAACCTCTTTCACAACGTCGAAAGTCATGATGGAGCGGACCCCTAGAGCTTTATGTGGGATCCGAAACACGAGTCCGGGCTCGGAGGACGGTCTCCCATCCAACTGCTACCCAGACCCACTGTCGCTTAACTTCGCTGATCTCCGGGAAGCGGTGTTACGACGATTGCTACGACGTAGCCCTACATATGAGTATATATTATATGTATATTTATATATTTTGCAGGAAGGAGGGGCCAAGGGTGAATGCCTGCAAAAGCGCCCCTCCCATAGAAGAAGAAGAGAGCCAAAATCAAGGTCCAGGGTTTTCGAGATGCCTAGACACTGCGTTTGAAAGATGGGAGGTCAAAGACAGGAGGAAAGATGGATTGGAGAAGATTGTTCCAGAGTTGACCGGTTGAGTAGATGAAAGATTGCATGCTCTCCTTAAAGGAGGAAGCATGCAGTTGGAGAGTTCATAAGAGCAATGTCCGTTACAATAGCGACAGTAAAGAGAGAGTGAGGCAACAGTGCGGCGAAAAAAGAGAGACATTGAAGACAATCAGTAAGAGGCGGGGAATTGATGAGACGAAAAGACTTAGATTCCACCCGGTCAAATACGGCTGTGTGGGTTGAGCCATCCCACACACACGCGAAGCGTACTCCATACAGGGGCGAACAAGATCCCTGTACAGAGACAGCAATTGAGTGGGGGTGAAGAAAGCGCGGAGGCGGTACAGCACACCCAACCTCTTAGAAGCTGTTTTTGAAAGAGAGTATATATGATCTTTCCAGGAAAGATCACGAGAAAGAAAACGCCAAGAATGTTAAGAGAAGAGGAAGGATTGAGTTGTGTGTTGTTGAAGGTAAGGGGATAGTTGTGTGGAAGAATGTGACGAGTAGACAGATGGAGGAACTGAGTTTTTGAGGGATTGAAAGCCACAAGGTTTTCTCTGCCCCAATCAGATAGAGCAGAAAGATCAGAGGTCAGGTGTATCATAGCCGTCCCACGCGAATCGTGAAGTGACTGCTGTGAGGGACACTTTGGGAAGCGGGTGGAGAAGTGAAGAGTGGAATCATCGGCATAGGAGTAAATAGGACAGGAAGTGCGAATTAAAAGATCGTTAATAAATAAAAGGAAAAGAGTGGGTGACAGGACAGAACCCTGAGAAACACCACTGTTAATAGCTTTAGGAGAAGAACAGTAACCATCTACAACCGTAGCTATAGATCGGTCAGGAAGGAAATTAGAGATGAATGCACAGATAAAAGGAGAGAAGCCAAAGGAAGGCAGTTTCGAAATTAAAGATTTGTGCCAGACTTTATCAAAAGCTTTTGATATGTCTAGCGCAATAGCAAAAGTTTCACCGAAATTCCGAAAGGAGGATGACCAAGAGTCAGAGAGATATGCAAGAAGATCGCCAGTAGAGCGTCCCTTGCGGAATCCATATTGACGATCTGAAAAAAGATTGTGAGAAGAGAGATGTTTAAGAATCTTTCTATTAAGGATAGATTCAAAAACTTTGGAAAGGCAAAACAATTGGACGATAGTTGGAGGGTTGAGAGCGGTCACCTTTCTTTGGAACATGCTGAATGAAAGCGAACTTCCAGCAGGAAGGAAAAGTACCAGATGAGAGACAAAGACTAATGAGTTTGCCTAGGCAGGGTGTCATCACAAAAGCACAATTCCTAAGAACAAAAGGAGGAACACCATCAGGACCATACGCCTTCCTAGAGTTGAGTCCAGATATGGCAGAAAAAAAATCTTTAGAAGAGATTCTAATTTCAGACATAATATAGTCAGAGGGGGAAGGGGATGGAAGAACAGCACCGGAATCGTCCAGTGTTGAATTGTAGGCGAAAGTTTGAGCGAAGAGTTCAGCTTTGTCAGGAGAAGAGACGGCAACTGAGCCGTCGGAATGGAAAGGAGGCGGGAAAGAAGAGGAAGTAAAGTTGTTGAAGAGGTTCTTTTATATATATATATGCGCGCGCACGCGCGCGCGCGCGTGTGTGTGTGTGTGTGTGTGTGTGTGTAGCTTATATTCATGTTAAAGAGAAGCGTTGGTGGAGGGAAAACACCTATTGCCATTTCGTCAACGTGAACTTCGAATGACACTCTAGCAAACTAACTTAATGTAACCTATGGTAACCTACGCTAATGTAACCCTGAAAAAGCTTGTCGACAAATTTTCACGTACAGAAAATGTCGTTAAACCTGAGGAACAAATTCTACACTAAAGAATTTAAATTGGGTAAGCTCAAGTTAGGTTTGATAACGCCCGATTACGTTAAACTACCTTAGTTTAGTTTAGACTATTAATTTTTATTTGAAATACGAATTGCCTATTGTACGATGTACAAATTTACAATGGAATGAAGTTGACTTGCACAAAGTCGAATGCTGCCTTTATAGAATTCGACTTTATTCATGTAATCGACCTACTAACATACAATGAGACAACTGTGTCTCTTTGCTCTAACTTTTGGACCTGGATTATTATATTAATCATTAAATTAGAAACATATTTACTTTAATTCCTCTGTAATTAATTACCTACTTAATTAACTCTTATAGTTTCACTTAATTAAAACAAAAATAGTTTTTAACAAATTAAATTAAAAAAATTCAAAATGTATTCTGAACATATTTAAATGATATAAACTTTATTTCATTAAAAATTCTTTTTTATTTTTGTACTTAATTTTAATATAAGTATACGAGTAAATATTAATTCTTTTGAAGTTTAAAAAAAAACATAAGGTTTTATTTGTAAAAATGAACTAATTAGATTTCCGTTCGTAAGAGTTTTAATAACAAAATAGGCGCATCTAGTTAAAATAGGCGCATTTGTTTAAAATGTGATTTTAAACTTTATTAATTTGAATATTTATTCAATGAGATTTAAATCTTGATTAATTAGAAAAGTTTCAAATGTAAAATCTGGCGAATTAACAGCCTTTCTGTATTTATTTTACATTCAAACTCAAAATAAAATATAAAATTAACATTAATATATATATATATATATATATATATATAGACAGAGGTGTTACAGAGAGGCAGAGCCACAAGCCTCACATCCTTGCCGTGAGAGACACTTACCAGCTATACAGAGTGGGTCACGACGAAATGTTATAACTTCGGGAGCTTATAGCTGAGGTCATTCCCAGTCAAAAATTTCACATGAACATAGGTCCGATTCTTAACGGTTATGGAGCTATGGATGTTTGAATGTTTAAAAATAAGAATAAGCGAACAAATAGCTGCTAAAGTTTTTATTCATGAATTTACAATAACTATTCAAAATGACTACCCTCGGCTCAGTACACATCGCGGCTCGTCTGTGAATCGCGCTTGTAGCTCGCATTAGTTCATTACGATTGTCCTTTATGAGGGCTGCAGCATCCAAAATGCGACGGAGCAATGCATCTCGTGTTTCCACTTTTGTCTAGTACACCAGCTCTTTCATGCGCCCTCACAGATAATAATCTAGAGGGGTTAGTTCCGGAGATCTGGGTGGCCAATTTTATGCACCACTACGACCGATCCGATCGCTACCAGGGAAGCGATCATCGAGATGCGTTTTCACTGCACGGCTAAACTGGGGAGGAGCTCCGTCTTTTTGGAAGTACATACGCAATCGTGTTTCCAAAGGTGCATCTTTTAACAGTGGCGGCAGTTCGTCTTGCAGATATCGTAGATAAATGTCACCTGTAGGGCCACCTTCGAAGATAAACCAATCAATCAGCTGACCGTAGAGAATACCACACCACACATTGACACTGAACCGACGTTGAAAATTACTTTTCGCAATGGCATGAGGATTCATTTCTGACCACACATGTGAATTGCGAGTGTCATTGACCGTCGCGGGTAAATTGAGCTTCATCACAGAACAAGACGTATCGATGCAATTGTCGATCGGCATTGAACCAATTACAAAATTCCAGCCGTTGGGCACGATCCCCAGGTTGGAGGTGCTGAACGCGCTGTACGTGGTATGGATACATGCCTTCCTCGTGTAACGTTATATATACTCTCGTTTGAGGAACTCTAGGACGTGTGGAAATCGTTCGCGTACTAACATGAGGACTCCGCTGTACCATCTGGATAATGGTTTCTTGTTCAGCCACATCTTGTACCGGACGCTCAGATGAAACAGTAACGCTAGGAAATGAACCGCTCTCTCGCAGTCTCCAGAAATCGTTGATAAACACTCGTCGATCCTGAATTCTTAGATTTGGAAAACGTTGCTGGTATTCAGCGACAGCAGCAGTAGTTTTTCCATCGCAAAATCCGTAAACATACATCATATCGGCATATTTGGCATTTGAAAACGTAAAAGGCATACTGCGCGCACAACACATCAACTGCACGCTGTGAAACACAACACTCTACTGCGTAGTTAGTTCGGTTTGGTAAGTCACTGTCAATTCAGTTCAAGGTCACGCATGCGCATGCTTGAAATTCAAACATTCATAGTTCCATAACCGTTAAGAATCGGACCTATGTTCATATGAAGTTTTTGACTGGGAATGACCTCAGCTATAAGCTCTCAAGGTAATGACATTTCGTCGTGACTTACCCTGTATACAGTATATCCAACTTTGAATCCGAGTCTGCCCAGCTACAATATATATATAATAAAATAAAATAATTCGCAATTTCTGTCCTGTCTGTTCGGCGTTTTTTTCGGAAACTGTTCAACTTCGGGGATTCATCTTAACACCGTTAGAAAGGTGTAAGGATAAGCTTGATGATAATCGTTGATAAGCTTCAATGGTTTCAGCGATTTTAGTTCCTTTTGGATTGCGAGTAAACGTAATAAATAGATCTGGCTTCCCAAATTTTCTTACAATTGCCATAGCGTCTTGATAATTTGTATTTATATTTCTAAGCCTGTTTTTGCACATGGACAGCTTTATGTAGCTTTTTCTAGAGTGAGAAGTTTTGATTCTGTTAGTCTTTGGTGAAAGAATAAGTAAAAGTCCTGTATTTAACAGAATCAAAATCTTATGGAAAATGCAAAATATAGCTAAAGAGAACAAAGAAATAATTATACCAATATTTATGGATTTGAGAAGGCGTTTGATGTAATAGACCATAATATTCTACTTAATAAATTATATTGTTACAGCTTTAGAGGAACAATCAGTGATTGGTTTAAATGTTATTTGTCCAATAGATATCATTTTGTATCAGTAAATAAGGTTTGCTCAACCAAAGCGCTTGTCAAACATGGTGTACCACAGGGCTCAGTTCTAGGTCCACTGTTATTTTTATTATATATAAATGACCTTCCACGTTCATCTGATAATGTTTGCAGATGATACAACTGTCTTTTTCTTGCAAAGATGTTAATTCAGCTAAGAATATATTTAATTCAGAATTCATCAGTGTTATGAAATGGTTGACCACCAATAAACTCTTCCTAAATACCAGTAAAACAAATTTCATGATTTTTAGTAATAAAAGAAATGTATACAGTATCTTGATGAACTTAATGTTAATGAAATCGCTGTAAAGGAGTGTACTGTAATAGAATTTATTGGTGTAATGCTAGATAAGAATTTGCAATGGAGTGATCATGTAAATTATATCGCGCGAAAAAGATTTCAAGAAGCGTTGTTATGATGTTTAAACTTAGAAATGTAACCCCTAAACAGGTTTTATTGGCTCTTTATCATACTCTTATTCTTCCTTATATAACGTACCGCACCCTTGTTTTGGGAAACTCCGCCAACAACGCATTAAACGGTATCTTTGTCATCCAAAAAAGAGCAATAAGGTTATTATCTGATGCTGATTTCCTTGATCACTCTTGTCAGTCTAGTGCATTATTTAAAATGCTAAACCTACTACAGCTCAATGATGTAATGAAAGTGGCACATTTTATTTTTATTTACAAATATAGGAACAAAATCATTAATTTACAATGGGTAAACAGATATTTTTTATAACTCATCAAGAAATCCACTCTTATCAGACCAGAAATAGATCAAAGCATGCTATACCTCAATTTAGACTATCTTCATCTCAAAAACTACCCATTTTCATTGGAGTGAAACTATGGAATGATTTAAATGCTGATATAAAAAATATTGTGAATGTAAATTCGTTTAAAACCAAGTTGAAATCTCAATTAATAATGGCATACTAACAAAAATCTAGGATTAATGTCCATTACTCTTGTTTATTAATTTCTCGTGTGTAATTTAGTATTAAAGACATTTCTTTTGATTGTTCAGGTCTTATCTCTCGTGTATAATACTGGTTTCTTTGTATGGTATTGGTATAATACCTTCGATGGTGACCTTGCATTTGTCATATCAATAATGATAATTTAAGATTAATACATACTTTAACTATTAATAATACTTATTTACTTATTTATTATTAATTAATAATAACTAGCTGTTTATTTTTAATAGCAGCCCAGTAAAGCCTAAAGCTTAAGGGCCAAATTAAATAAAATAAATAGTCGAGCTTCACAATTATTCATGTCAATTGTAAAACCAACGTATTTATTTTATTATTAATAAAGGTTATTCAATTCAATTCAATTCAATTTTGTATACATCACTTCAAAAGGCGCTGCGAGTCAATTTTTGTATGAACATTAATCATTGAAATGAAATTTGATGATAAGCCTCTCCACCAGTAGGCTTTGGTTTTGTTCTCAATTTATTAGTATTTTTTTAAAAGTTAGTCTAACAGGTACAATGTAATTAGTTCTCAGTGTAAGCCATCGAAAACCTTAATTGATGAAAATAAATTAAAAAAAATTAAATGTAATGTTCCAATAAAGATACTAATTTGACTACAAATGTTTTGCGGAGCTCTCTCTCTCTCTCTCTCTCTCTCTCTCTCTATATATATATATATATATATATATAATTGGCAGATTTTTTACTGTTCCAGCTGTGGTGGGACAGGGGGGCCATGAAAACGAAAATGGAAAATACCCTCCGAATACGAAGCCCAAAACTTTTTAATGTCCTGCCCAAAGAACTGAGGAACCTCCAGCACACCAACCTGAATAATTTCAAGAACCAGCCTGGCATGTTCCTGCGTAAATTCTCTGACCAGAGTAATTTCCTCCGCCATCAAATCCCGTAAATGAGGCCGGATGCTGCAGAACGGTCGAACGCAGGTCGATCCTGAGCCGATTCAAACCCTCATAAAACATAAAACTCATAAAACCTATATACAGTATATATACACACTGTATATATATATATATATATATATACAGGGTGAGTCAAAAGTAGCGCCCGATTTCTGTCAGTTGATTGTTTGTTTGCCATTTGTATTACAGTGTACAAGAAGGTAGAAATAAATGAATGACATGTTTATCTAACCATTTATTCGGGGGAAAATTATTACGGAACTGTACCAAGCTGTTTTACTTGCAATTTTCAAAGTGCCCTCCCTCGTGATCGATGCACAATTGCAATTGCAAAAAACAGAAATCGGGCGCTACTTTTGACTCCCCTGTATATATATATTATATATATTATATATATATTATATACGTAGCTGGGAAAGCTCAGATTCAAATTGGTTATAGTCTTAACCCAATTTTGATCAGTTCTATTTCACTTCTCGCCCAAGACTGAGAAATTCGGCAGTGAAAATTTCAAAGAAAGCAATTCTCAGAACGATCCATTGTCATTGGTACTGTAAAATTTCCCACTTTAAATTAGATTTTTCATACAAAATACCCCTCAGAAATGCAGTTACGTCACAGGTCCTCTTTTAACCCTTTCCCACATTAGGAAACCCTTTTCTTATATCTGGAATTCAGACTTCGAACATCCCCATTTGTGGACTTCGGATGGGAATGGGAAGTAATCAGCGGAAGAAATCAGTGGAAGTAATCACCAGATAAACCTAGGAATTGAGACTAAAATCTCTTTTTGAAAGTGAATTAAAGAAAAATATTTGTAGATTCTTTACATATTTACATAATTTCGTTATCAAATTATTTATTTCTCTCATTTATACCTTTTTTGTACATTAAATTATTGAAAATATCTATGTTATCTTTCTTCTGAAAGAAAATTGCCTTAAACTATTGTCTTCGATAAAAGATATTGAATGGTAAACTCTGCCAAATTTCCTTATCCTTTTAAGACATTTCAAACAAATATTATGGAAAACAAAATGAATTTTTTCATGAAAGACCCGAATCAATTGGGTTTTTTTAATTGCATTTCTTGAGTCGAGGAACTTAGGGTAAAAGTTACACTTTTTTACATGCAGAAGGATAGAATTGTGGTAAAGAATTGTTATATATGGTCGAGTGGAAGGGACATTATGGATCACCTGAAGATCAGGGCCCCCAGCCAGCCTTCTTTAGTTAGATTTATAAGGCTAACTAACGAAAATATCACGACTAACCTAACCAATCGTCAAAGGCGTACAGTTGACCTAACGATTGGTTAGGTTAGGTCGTGATATTTTCGTTAGTTAGCCTTATAAGGCTAACTAAGTAAGGCTGGCTGGGGGCCCTGATCTTCAGGTGATCCAAAATTATTATTAAATCATTACAATTATAGAATAATGATGGACATCTTCAGGACCAGAGGTTCTTTCTTCTGTCCTGTGTGAATGTGTGTTGACGCTGGCATATGCTATTATTGGAATGTAAGGCTGGCTGGGGGCCCTGATCTTCAGGACCAGAGGTTCTTTCTTCTGTCCTGTGAATGTGTTGACGCTGGCATATGCTATTATTGGAATGTAAGGCTGGCTGGGGGCCCTGATCTTCAGGTGATTCAAATTATTATTAAATTATTACAATTATAGAATAATAATGGACATAACGTTTCAGAGAATAACTTGTAATTATCACCGAATAATTAAGAAAGGGGAAAGCATAGCTCGCTCAAATGGAGGGGAACGGGCTTTTTCACTCGTTTATCTTCTTTACCCTTCTTTCGTGACCTTCAGGGAGGACCAGAGGTTCTTTCTTCTGTCCTGTGTGAATGTGTGTTGACGCTGGCATATGCTATTGGAATGTCTGCTGGCTTGCTTGCGAAGTTATTAGGCACTTGGGATCTGATCCCCATACTATATAACCTTAAAAAATGAGGGTTTTTTTCAAATTGAGAAAGAAAACCGAGTGCGCAACTTCTGTATATGGCAGTGGCTGGCAACTGGTCGCTCGCCACCGACGGTTCTCCAGCCATCCGGCTTGGCTCACCTTTGTGCTCATTTTCTTATTTTAATTTAAAAAAATGGTTTTTCAGATTTAAAAAATACTGACATTTTTCAAGCTACGATTCTATAAAATTAAACTCTACAAAATCAATTGATCATTGAATTGCATGTTGCCTACGTTGCACGATAATAAAACAAATTAATGTTTCAGAAAACTGATTGTATTATCACGTCTCGTTCCAGAGTATGTCTTCAACACCTGAAAAATACTATGCCTGTCTGAGTTACGTTTTTTATTAAACAAAACATACTACTAAATAAATTATTATATAAGTACCTTTCTGTGAGAAAATTAGTCAGTGGGCTCGGCTCGCCACCACTCGTCTCACCCACGATACGGCCAGCGTTCGAATCTAGTTGCCAGGTACTGCTCTACAGTAAATATTTTCTGTCCCGTTACACTTTCCTTTCCTGTCTCGATGTTTTCCGCCTCTCTTTTCCCTTCATTGTCGGGTATTTGCACGTACACAAATAGTAGAGGAATTTTAGGAAAATCGACCTAACAAATTAGCAGGAAGTCGAAACTTGGTACACTTGTAAACTGAACCCTACTGATGAATATATTAAAAAGTCCCAACAAACCCAAGTTGTGCTCCAGCCACCATCTTGGAAAATGGCGGCCGAATTTCGGTTTTTTGGGACTTCCTGCCAATTTGATAGGTCGATTGAATATATTTATCCTAAAATTCTTCCATTAAAATAACTCACTGCTCAAACAAAGGTTGTTTTCTTTAAACTAGTAAATCTAATAATGTTTTATGTATTCTCAAACAATATTTAACTAAATTTTATTGTATTAAAACCATAAAAAGTCTCTCTTTAACTCAAAAATATTCACGAAGAAACTAAAGTTCAAAATTCCACACCACTTTTTTTTTTTTAAGTCACTTATGAGAGACTAATTTAATTCTTATTAACAATTCTACCCCCTCATTTTCTCACTTAATTAATAAAAAAGAAAAACTGAAGTTGAAAAAGCGTAATCTTACAGCGTGAAAAATTGAGTTCAAGTTGAGTGTGGCATGGAAATATGCAAGGAAAATTATTAAAACGAACGCGTTCTATTTTTTAACAACTTTTTATTTTTCTTCTTCTTTATATCCAAGGTTCAGTCTTAAGAAATTATTATGAAGTGCTTATAGAGTTTGTTTTATATATATATGTATATATACGAGTGTACATGCTAAGATGTCTTTAGAATTAATTATATATGTGTAAGGCCTCATGAGAGTTAGTTTACTGAGTGAAAGAAATGGGAGTTTTATTATTATTATTATTATTATTATTATTAGTAGTAGTAGTAGTAGTAGTAGTATGAAACGAAATAAGCAAAGACATATAAACTTGTTAAGCGAAACTATATAACTATTTTTTACACGACAATACTTTATATCTGTTTTGAATACGTATTAAACTTTAAAGTTCACAAATGTCAAACACATTAAAGTCTTTCATCATTTCATAACATCACCTTCGACACACACGTACATATATGGGTAGACTTGGACGCTGCCTTATTTAAACAGCCGTTTGGTGCGCTGTTTTTCTCCCACGTCCAAACTTTCACAAGCTCACAAACCTTTTGAACACGAAAGCTTCTACCAACTGTTCGAGAAAAAGTAAATATGTCGATACAGTGAGAAATTCTTGACATACTGACTATCTATCTTAAAAGGAGGGAACAAGAATGCAATGTTTCCTTGCTGAAAACACTGATCATACCAAAACTGTAATATTGTTCAGTCTTAACGCCTTTATTTTAGTTGAGTTTGACCAACTGTTCAGGAGTTTTAAAAGAAAATTTGCAATGACGTCACTGTATCGACATACTAGTATTTACTTTTTCTCGGACAGTTGGTAAAAGCTCGCGTGCCGGAAAGGTTTGTGGGTTTGTTACAGTCTGAGAGGTACGGTCTGAACGTCCATAGTTTAGGTTTCAGCAACAGGTCTACAGTATCTATATGCAATTCTATCTATCAATTCTATATATATCTATATACAGGGAAGTACTCCTGGGGGCGGGCATTAGGCAGGAGAGAGGGAGTGCTGGAATTCCCGTTTCTCCAATTATTTTCCTCTGATCTTTTTCCATGTCTCATCTACCCAATGAGCAGTCCAGCATGCACTCAAACACACACTTCTCCCTCATTTCTCACTACACATACATGCATCTTATACACTACACAATCTTAAAAAAAAAAAAAATAATAATATTTGTATTTTGGCTCTCTTCTTCTCTTTCTTTGGAGGGGCATTTTTGCGGGCGTTTGTCCTTGACCCCTCCTTGCAACATAAAAAAAAATTATACATCTATGCAATATTGTAGGGATGGTGTCAGTAATCCAGCAGGGTTGAAGCACCTTAAACAGAAAAAACAACAAAAAAAAAACAACAACAACAAACATCTATGCTTCGACATTATACAAGTTGGCTTCTTGCAAGTCGAATCTGTGTTGTGTTGATCTTATGAAATTCTTGTTTGTTCAGGTTATTTGAAAATGATGAACTCTAATTGCATTCTATAAAATAGCAGCAGACTTTTCAGATTAACCTAATCTATAATCTAATCTAGCCTAACAACTTAACCTAACTATAACTTAACCTAACCTAACTATAACATAACTTAACCAATCAAATGCCGAACAACTAGAAAAAGGGGCGCTAATCGGACATGTATAGTGCTTTGGCTCGCTTTTGTAGGCAAAACAAACCAACGTACTATAAAACCTAACCAAACCTAACCTAATGAAATCAAACCTAAGCTAGCCTAACTGGACTTTAAAAGCGACCTAACCTACAACTCTAAGCTGAACGAACATCATGCAAATATGCTGAATTTCGACTTTATACAAGTACACTGCATGTACGATACCTCAAACAGGTCAACTTTACGGCTCTAATAAAATCAGACTCTATTCTGCCTACACCATTCTGCAACCATTTGTGGTCACACCCAACTTTCGGCCCCCCGAGACTCCCTCTCTTCCTTCCCACTTTTTAAGCCTCTTAATAGTACATAAACGACCATCTCTTTGTTTTTCCTGTTAATAAAGCTTGAGAATACTCCAGTGATTGGAGCGAAACGTCGCTACTCCTGCTTTCATTTTCCTGCGTGAAATATATCAACACTGAACCAAAACCATGGATTTCGCCGCATATATATACATATATATACACACACACACACACACATACAATTAAAATACGAAATATTTGACTATTAGGACATATTTTGTAGTCTAAATATTATATTTAGAAATGAATTTCAAGGATATAATATATATAATATAATAATTAGGATGTCATTAGATGAAAGCGCTTGAGCACCATTCTGTGTTTCCTTTTTCTTTCGTGGTTATTTTCATCATAATATAATAATGATAATAATCTTTATTGAGAATTAACATATTAACTTTATTTTTGTATTTTTTAGTAACAAGTAGTTTAATTACAGTATTCTTATCTGAATATGCCGTTGGGAAGTATGACGACAGCTTTTCGTTCAAGAAAATGAAGAAGAGAAAGAATGAAATAAAGAAAGAATTAAAAAAAAATACTAAATAAGAATAATCAAATAATTGCGGACTTTCGCGATTCGATTAGAATGAGACCCAAATTAATTATCGGTTAATCGGATCGGATTTGTTTTTCATTTCGACAGAATAAATTATGTGCTCCGTCTTCTTATTAATTCTTTTCATCGTTCAGAATTATAACAATGAATTAATAATAATAATAATAATAATAATAATAATAATAATAGTTGTGAGCTCTTGTTAATTCCCTTTGTTGGCAGGACTCATGGCTGTGCTTGAGTAGAAATTCGTTTCCTGAGAGTGTCTCACTCTTAATCCGATCTAAAGTCTAAAATAAACAGACATCAACCTTTCACGCAAGTTACTATTTGGCACACAAAGAAGCCCACATTGGAAAGGCTACATTCAACTGTTTTCTTTCTCTCTCTCTCTCTCTCTCTCTCTCTCTCTCTCTCTCTCTCTCTATATATATATATATATATATATATATATATATATATATATTTATATACAGAATATACAAATGGTCAGAAGACTAGAAGAAGCAATTTAACGCCGAAAAATTTCAGCTCTTGAGTTATAGAAGAAATGAGAAACTAAAACAGACAGCATATTATGTCCCAGATAGACAGGAAATTCAGAGAAGCAAGAAAGCAATAGATTTATGGGTTATAATGACAGACGATGCGAAATTTGAGACACAAAATCAGATAGCGATAAACAAAATAAACAGAGTTTCGGGACAGTGACTGAGAACCTTTAAAAAGAAGGGACAAGAGAGTAATCCCCTTGCTGAAAACACTGATCATACCAAAACTTGAATGCTGCTCACTCTTGATGTCCCCATGTAAAAATTAAGAAATTAATAAAGTAGAAGAAATTCAAAGAGATTTCAGAGCCAAGGTTGATGGCTGGAAAGAACTCAAATTAAATCTATATTCACTGGAAAGAAGAAGAGAGAGATACACCATAATTTACACGTGAAAAATAATGGGAAAACTGGTACCTAACTTCAAGCTGAACCCAGTGCCCATCCAAACAACAGTGGAAAATAGGAAAGGTAGAATGTGTACTGTTCCTAAACTAAAGGTCACACAAAGAACACCCTCTACTCTAAAGGAAAATAGCTTGGTTTTCAGGGGGGGCCAAACCGATTCAACCGCCTTCCGAAGGAGATCAGGAACATTACTGGTGTCACTGTAGAATTCTTCAAAAGAAGACTAGACACCTGGCTCAGGACGGTACCAGATGATCCGGGTGTGCCGAGCTATGTGTAATGGAGATCACGAGAGAGCAACTCATTCCCCCACCAGGACAGGCCAAGAGGTTGGATCACCAGCTTGACCTTCGCGTGAAGAAAGCACTGAACTGCTACAAGGTTACAAGGTACATATATATATATATATATATATATATATATATTATATATATATATATATATACATACATACATATATATATATATATATATATATATTATATATATATATATATATATATATATATATATATATATATATATATATATTATATATATGAGAATGTATAATAGATTTTGATTTTACCCCAGAAGATGTAGCGAGAGCTATAGGACAAATGAAATTACATTCAGTTGTAGGTCCGGACAAATGGAACGCACTATTAATTAAAACTGTAAAAATGAAATAACTACACCCTTATCCCTTTGACGACCAGTATACGTTTCTTGAACTTAAAACCGTTTAAGTTTTATTGTTATTTACAATTAGATATTAGTAACTATAGTCACTTAAATGACCCATTGTTGGGTTAATTTTCCGACAACTAAACGATACCTGTATAAACATGTAGATGTATTTGTAGAAACATTACATCATTGTACAATTTATATTATTATTTCCGTTGGGACAATATGTCCCGTAGTCCTCAAAGAGTTATACTGGATATGGAGAAGATCCCTAGACACTGGGGAAATACGGAGCATCTTAAAAAGAGCAAACATTGTCCCTATATATAAAGGCGGGGATAGATCTCAAGCAAAGAACTACAGATCAGTGTCCTTGACCTCACACCTCACCAAATATTTGAAAGAATAGTCAGAGAGAAATTTATGACTTCTTGGAGACATTGGAATTCAACGAAAATCAACACGGATTCCGATCAGGAAGATCATGTCTATCACAACTTATAGAGCATTATAACAATATCCTAGATGCACTTGAAAGCAATGAAAACTATGATATCATATACACGGATTTTGCTAAAGCTTTCAACAAATGCGATCATGGTATAATAGCACATAAAATGCATAAAATGAAACATATGGGAATAACAGGCAAAGTGGGAAAATGGACGTACAACTTCCTCAGAAAACGACTACAGGTGGTCAAAATTCAAGGTGTATCATCATCAAAATCAGAAGTACGCAGCTCAGTACCACAAGGTACAGTGCTGGCCCCACTCCTGTTCATTATCATGCTAAAAGACATAGACAGTGGAGTAAACAGCAACAGTAGAGTAACATCCTTTGAGGACGATACAAAGATCAGCAGAAAAATCAGCGATGCAAATGATGTGGAGGCCTTGCAGAGGGACACGAACAGAATATACACATGGTCAGTAGACAAAAATATGACATTTAACACCGAAAACTTTCAGCTCTTGAGATATGTAGAAATGAGGAACTTAAACAGACTGCATATTATGCTCCAGATAAACAAGAAATTCAGAGAAGCGCGAAAGCGGTCAACTTGGGGGTAATAATGACCGATGATGCCAAATTCGAGACACAAAATCAGATAGCAATAAACAAAGCAAAAAGAGTCGCGGGACAGGTAGGTACTAAGAACGTTCAAAAGGAGGGTCAACACAGTAATGATTCCCTACTGAGAACGCTGATGATACCAAAACTTGAATACTGCTCAGTTTTGACATCCCCGTATAAAAAGGAAGAAATTAATAAATTAGAAGAAACTCAGAGACATTTCACAGTCAAGATTGATGGCTGCAAAGAACTCAACTACTATGAAAGACTACGTAAACTAAATCTGTACTCCCCGGAAAGAAGAAGAGAGAGGTATACCATAATCTACATATGGAAAATTATCGAAAAACTGGTGCCAAACCTCAAACTAAACCCAATTACCATCCAAACAACGATGGAAAATAGGAAAGACAGAATGTGTAGTGTTCCCAAATTAAAGGACCGACAAGGGACCTCCTCAACTCTGAAGGAAAATAACTTGGTTGTCAGGGCGCCAAGAATTTTCAACCAGCTTCCAAAGGACCTCAGAAACGTTACAAGGGTCAAAGTTGAAGTCTTCAAGAGAAGACTAGATACATGGCTCAGAACGGTACCAGATAAGCCGAGTTTACCTGGCTATGTACGGTGGAGAGCGCAAAAGAGCAACTCGCTCCTCCACCAAGCCAAGACTAGAGGCGGAGCCACCAGCTTGACCTTCGTGTGAAGAAAAACTGACACAGGGAACCCTAACGAGGTTAACGAGGTGTATATATATATATATATATATATATATATATATATATATATAAGGAATTTAGCCCAAAACTATATAGTTTTATGCAACAAAACTGAAAGCTTAAATTGTCTGGCTGCGGCTTAAAGTTTCTTAACAAGATGAATTTACGGAGATGAAGAACATTTTTTAAAATATAGTAACCTTCAAGAATGATAGGTCAGTGTATAAGATCAGTTCAGTTATTTACCATCTAGTTATATCCATGTGAATAGAATGTAATATCATAAATTTACATAATAATCTTCGATATAAAATCCCTCCTGTGGCCTTAACGCGATATGATGGCCAGCCATCAGACGGAGCAATATTTATATATATATATATATATATATATATATATATATATATATATATATGGGATGAATTTCACAATAAAACCCGTGAAATGAATAAATGCTGCAAACCCACAAGGAAAAAGAAAAACGATTCCAAGGCCTTTCGTGTATTCAAAGCTACACCTGACGAGGTGTAGCTTTGAATACACGAAAGGCCTTGGAATCGTTTTTCTTTTTCCTTGTGGGTTTGCAGCATATATATATATATATATATATATACGTCATCATATTGATTTTCTCGTTATAATTCCACGTAAGTGAAATATTATGTATAATATTTTTAATATCTGCGCAATCCTTATTTCAGTTTTTGTTTCGATTAATAATTTTGCCGACAGATTCTCGACTTATTTCTTGTCAGACCATTCGTTAACTGCTCTTCCTTTTGTGTAGGTGTTTAGGCTGATTTAGGACGTGTATTGGATGTGTATAAATTTGTATACGAAGTGTATTCATAGGACTAATTTTTTGGCTGGGAATATTACTCTTTAAAAGACAGGACTAAAACTGGAATAAAACTATTCTTCAAGCTGGGATATTACACTTTAAAAGACAGAACTAAAAATTGAATAAGACAATTCTTGAAGCTGGAATATTACACTTTAAAATACAGAAATAGAAATGGAATAAAACACTTCTTGAAGCTGGAATATTACACTTTAAAAGACAGAACTGAAACTGGAATAGAATTATTCTCGAAGCTGGAATATTACACTTTAAAAGACAGAACTAAAAATGGAATAAAACAATTCTTGAAGCTGGAATACTGCACTTTAAAAGACAGGACTAAAACTGGAATAGAATTATTCTTGAAGCTGAAATATTACACTTTAAAAGACAGGACTAAAACTGGAATAGAATTATTCTTGAAGCGGTGTCGAAAAAGATTTTATTTGAAATTGATTGTCGACGAAATTTCTAATTGTTGTCTTTGTAAATGTAGTTTAGCTATAGTTAGATTAGTTTACATAACTTAGGTAATTTAAGTTAGGTTAGGTTAAGTAAAGGTAGGTACGGTTAGGGCAGGTTAAATCAGGTTAAATTAGATCATACTGGTTAAGTTAAATTAGATAATTTTGTTTCGTCGTGTTGTTAATGCACATTTAAAGACTTGGTCAAGAAAATTTTCATTCGAGTTTTGAGGATTTGTCCCGTCCGTCAAAAAAGTCTTGTTTTGAATCTTAACCCTAAAAGGACGACGCTACATATTGGTAACCTTTCAAATACACGCATTCATAACTTAACCCTACAAACAATTCCGGCATTAAAGTGTTAATATTACGTGTTGATATTACTAAGATTATTCCTGGATGGAATGATTTTATTGTCCCCCTGATGTGGAAATCGAAAGACGCCTATGATTTGTGGTGCTTTCATGGTAAACCCAGATTTGGACCAATATACTTCAATATGTGTTAGAAGTCGGGGGTCAGTATAAGGCGGCCATAAGGCGATGTAAACAGGAAGAAGAGTCTATTTGAGCATCAAAAGCCTGTGAAGCTCGCATAAATAACGATAATAACAAATTTTGGAAATTTGTTAAGAATCAAACGGGTGTCAAAAATGTCCTTCCTCCGACAATCGATGGGGTGTCAGGGGAGGATGAAATTGCAAAGCTGTGGAAAAACCACTATTCTAACATTCTTAACAGTGTGAGTAGGGATACTCTTAAGATAGATTGCAGCGAAACGATTGTGGGAGGGACAAAGGAAAATACTTTGATATCATTTTCTGAAGTAAAGAGGTTAATTAAAGAGTTAAAGGCTGGTTCTGCGTCAGGGGTAGATGACTTATCGAGTGAGCACTTAAAATATGCAAATGACGTAGCATGTGTGCATATATCATTGCTCCTATCTGTCCAGCAATAATTAGAGGCCTATTGCTGTCGCTTCCTGCTTCTCGAAACTACTAGAAAAACTCTTGTTACGTCGATTAAATGATTTCCTATGGACATCTAATCAGTTTGGCTTTAAAAGGTCCCACTTAACTGACCTGTGTATCTATGTACTTAAAGAAACAATATCTAAATACATTGGCAGTAATTCAACTATTTGTAGCTGTTTCCTAGATATAAGTAAGGCATATGATAGGGTGAACTACAATATTTTATTTGCAAAACTAGAAGACAGGAAGGTTCCCATGTACATATTAAATTTATTCAAATTTTGGTATTCCCACCAATCTTTCACTGTTAGGTGGGGCAATGTACTATCTGAGTGTTTTGGCTCCTCTTGCGAGGTGAGACAAGGCTCCTTGCTCTCCCCTATGCTGTTTAATGTGTATATCGACGTTAATTGCTTCACTTAATGAGGCAACAGTGGGATGTTGTATAGATAACACAAGGATAAATAACTTAGTTTATGCCGATGATATGGTGTTAATCATTCCCTCTGTTAAAGGTCTGGATCGGCTACTAAATGTCTGCGAAGTGTATTTGCAGAAACATCATATTCTTTTTAATGTTACAAAACTAAGTTTATGCAATTTCATCCTAAAAGCTGTAATCAGCCAGCTGATATAAGGTTTAAAATGAATGGTGAAGTAATTGAGGAAGTACAAGAGTTTAAGTATTTGGGTCAAACTATTACCAGCTCCTTGAGTGATGACTCGGATATAAGAAAACAATCTCGAAGCCTGTGTGCTAAAGCGAATATGACCATAAGGAACTTTCGATTTTGTACAAGTGAAGCTAAAGACACTCTCTTTCGTACTTTCTTCAGTAATATATATGGACAGCAACTGTGGTGAATTATTAAAAAGGTTCTGGCAGAACTCTAAATTTGCCGTACAACAGGTCTTTTAGACTCTAACATAAATTACCCCCGAGATGCTGAGCTTCGCAAATGTTTGCTACCCGCAATGTCTCGAGCTTCCCGGAGGTAACAAGACGTGCTCAACTCAGTCTAATGCAAAGAATAAAAAAATCAACAAACCCGATCATCCAAGCTACCCATGAGTCCTGCCATTTATCCTCTAAGCTATGGACTTCTTGGTAGGAAAACGTCTGTCTGTAGCTCCACTTAACTTGGACATTACAGTATTATTTCTAATCAATTGTATATACTGTATTTCTATCCTTAGTATATGAACTGTCATTGTATTAATAATATTTGTCATATGGACTATAGTCTGCCAATAAACCTTTTCATTTTCATTTCATTTTCATTTTCATTTACTTATGAACTGTCTGGCAGATCCCGTAGCTCAGTGGGTAAAACCGTGTCCCTCTAAGCGAAATGAAGAAACTGAGGTCGGGGGTTCGACTACCGATGCTGCTGGTAATAATAATAATAATAATAATAATAATAGTATAGGAATTAAGACAATGAGCCACATTAGTTGGCCTGAGCGTTGTTCCAGTTTCATTCAGACTGCAATTGCTTCTAAATAAATAGAACTTATTGAGATATACCTCAGAAGCTGAACTGTAGGCTCAACTGTAGATGAAAAACACGAGGTTGTAAACTTTAAGCGACTTAATAAGATAGAAGATAAAATCATTCTTATGCTCTCGAATTGTCTCTTCTAATTCTTTGATTGATATAAATATAAATTAAAAGTGTCGCAGAGAAGCAACATCTGACGAGTTTTTGTCGATATATATATATATATATGAATAGAAACGACATAAGTATTAAGGAACGTTTCTGCACACGAGGAGGAGAGATAACGAAATAATGAAAAATGAGGCGAACCGCCTGGGAATCGAACCCAGGCCTTCCAATTGCCGGTCGGACGCTCTACCATTATGCTACGGACCTCACTCAATCACAAATCGAATTCTCCCAAATAGGGCAGAAACCAATGCCCTCAGAGAGCACCCTCGCAAATCGTGAATATGCGCAAATAACTGCAATGACCGCGCAGTATATAAATGAATAGAAACGACATAAGTATTAAGGAACGTTTCTGCACACGAGGAGAGATAACGAA
>JAJOZX010010114.1:30000-60000 GCA_023014485.1 Bathynomus jamesi
AAAAAGTGGGTTAGTTTACGCTATGAGCTACATCTACATTCGTGTTAGTCTGATTTTTTTTTTTTTTTTTTAATAATTTTATTGCTGGCATCACACGCTGGCATGTCACAAGCTGGCTCATCGTCAACAGACTCATCCTCGAGCACCACACCAGAGCTTCTGCTAACTTTGTTGTTTTTTAAATTAAACAACGTTAATACCTTTAAAATGTCTGTCAAGACGGTTCTTAAACATATTAACGCTGGTAGAATGAACGACTGACGCGGGAAGATTATTCCATTTATCAATTACTTTAAACGTAAAGAAGTTTTTAGCGATATTAGTAAAAACGCCTGCCACGCAACTTAAATCCGTTATTGCGAGTATTTCTATTATCAAAAGTGAACAATTTGTCAAAATTTACGTTATCGATGTTATTAACGATTTTGAAAACTTCAATAAGCTCCCCCCTTAATCTCCTAGTTTCGAGTGAATACAAGTCTAACACTTTAATCCTATCTTCATAAGGCTTGTTGCGCAATGACGGAATAAGTTTCGTGGCACGACGCTGAACCCTTTCTAACCTATCAATATCCTCACGCAAGTATGGGCACCAAAACTGAACGGCATATTCTAAATGAGGCCTGACTAGGGACTTGTAAAGGGGCAATATAATATCCTTCGATTTAAATTCGAAATTACGCGCTATGAAGCCTAACATCCTATTCGCTTTTGCGCAAGACTCCAGGCACTGGTTCCTAACCTTTAAATCCTTAGATACGCGTACGCCTAAATCTACTTCCTCGTCAACGCTCGCTAACTCCCTATCATCCATCGTGTACGCGTAATTATTGTTGCGAGAACCTATATGCAAAACTTTACATTTGTCTACGTTAAATGCATCTGCCACTTATCTGTCCACTCCATAATCCTATCTACATCGTCTTGAATCCTATTTCTATCGTCCTCGTTAACAACCTTACCGCCTATTTAGTATCGTCCGCGAATTTTGAAACGTTACTAGTCAATCCTACATCTATGTCGTTATGTAAATTACGAATAGCAATGGGCCTAACACTGAACCCTGGGACACCGCTACCTACATCTAACCACCCCGATTCACTACCATTAACTACGACCCTCTGTCTCCTAGCACGAAGCCATTCTTCTAACCAGTTAGCTACCTGACCGCGTATACCGTGCGCTTTAACCTTCGCAATTAGTCTCCTATGCGGAACTGTATCGAACGCCTTTTTAAAATCTAAATAAATAACGTCAGCTGCCCTATGCCTATCGTATTCGCGCACTACTTCGTTATAAAATTCTAACAAATTAGTTAAACAAGACCTATGGCGTCGAAACCCGTGCTGACTACTATTAATCAAATCTCTACTTTCTAAGTGATCGATAATACGATCCCTAACTACGGATTCCAAAAGTTTACCGACAATTGACGTTAAGCTAATGGGCCTATAATTGCTAGCTACCGCGCGGTCGCCTTTTTAAAAATAGGCGTGACGTTAGCTAATTTAAAGTCTTCAGGAATAATCCCCGTTTCGAGTGACTGATTAAAGATCTTCGTTAAGGGGCCTACGATAACTTCTTTCAATCTTTCAAATGTCTGGGATAAAAAGCGTCAGGGCCTGGAGCCTTGCTAACTTTTAGCCTATCGATATAATGCGCAATCTCAGCCTCGTAAACAGTTATTTCATCTAAAATAGTCTCGCTACTAAATGGAACGATATCATCCACGTCGGGGACATTATTTACGTCTTCTACGGTAAAAACTGTCGCAAAAAAGTTATTAAAAATACCCGCCATAGCCTGAGCGTCAGAAGCCAAAGCACCATTAACATCCACTAGAGGGCCTATGTTATTTTTTACCGGCTTACGATTATTAACGTATTCAAAAAACTTTTTTGGATTATGTTTACTATCCGCAGCTATAAGTATCTCTAAATTACGCTTGGCATTCCTAACTGATCTTTTAACCTGACGTCTAAGCTCGATATATCTATTAAAGTTAGCTACCTCTCCATTGCGCTTACTAAGTCTATACGCTCTATTACGCTCGTTTATAAACTCTCCTATTTCCCTACTCCACCACTTCGGCCTACCGCGATTTCTAGCGCGCTTGAGCCTACGAGGAATAAACTCCCTTTCAATATTCCTAAAACTTTCTTTAAACGCCACCCAACGCAAATTTGTGTCATTACCCATAAATAAGTTATCCCAGTCCACTACTCTCATCCTATCAGCAAAACTATCAAAATTAGCCCTACGAAAATCAGGGACTTCTATTACGTTACTATCCTGGTGTTTTCTATCAATAACTTAAACCTAAGAATTTGATGATCGCTACATCCTAAACTCTCGCCTACTTCTAAACCTTCGACTATATTCTCGCCGTTCGTCATCACCAAATCTAAGATATTATCACCGCGCGTTGGTTCGGTAACTATCTGTCGTAAAAAGTTATCGTCCATAAACTCAACCATCTCAAACCCTCTTCATTACCCGTAAAATTCTCGTAATTAACATTAGGGCAGTTAAAGTCTCCGACAATTATACTATTCCGATTGTCAATAAAATTACCAAGAAGTGAGTAAAATCTAGTATCTATATCGAGGGGTTGAACGGGAGGTCTATAAACAACGACAAAATTAAAACTAATACTACGCGCCCTAACTTCAACACAGATCGCATTAATTGCTGCCGGAAAATCTAACTTAACCTCGATAGCCCTAAGGGAATTACGAATGTACAGCAAAACGCCGCCTCCAAATCTATGTAACCTATCATTAGTAAAGAGTTTAAAACCCGGTATATCAAGTTCCCCCAACAAGTCCCGAGTCACGGTATTTAACCAAGTTTCAGTGATAGCAACTATATCATAGTTGCCGGAATAAATTACCGCCTTAAATTCATTTAATTTATTTCTAATACTACGCGCGTTGCAATAAAAGACGTTTAAGTTATTTTTTACCACGGGCCCGCGTTTTAAACTATTTATCACGTCGGGCCCGCGTTTCCCGGACCCACAACGTTTAAAGAAGGCTTCGACCTATACAGCTTTCGCACGTTTTCGTCTATTAACCTACCTAGCCTAGCATTACCTATTTCATTAAAATGCACCCCATCTTTTATAAAAAGGCTAGGATCATTGAATTCGGACCACAGCTTTACGAAGGGTACACTTTCCTCAGCACAAATCTCTTCTAATTTGTTATTCAAAAATATTGTTTTGACGTAATTCTAAGACCCAACCGTGCCTAGGGGTAATACCTAGAACTAAAGACCTATCTGACCTCGCCTTCAGGGACCTAATTAACCCCCTATATCTCTCCAAAAGGTCAGGCACTCTCGTATCGGGCCTATACGAGTCGTTGCCTCCTACCATCGTCACCAACATTGAGTGACGGGAAGCAACGTCAACCCTATCCACTTCGTCTCTAACTCTGTCAACCCTGGCCCCCGGGAGACAGACCCTCCTCCTATTGGTTAGATTCCGTTTAACGAACTCTTTGTCCATGTGGCGCACTAAAGAGTCCCCAATTAAAATAGTTTCCCCCTCATTATGATGATGATTATGAAGGATTTGATAACTAATTTTTACAAGGTTTTTACAAAGTTTTACTTTTTTATGTTGGCAAGTTGGTGGTCGACTTAAACACCCAGAATAGGCTAAAATCTAACTCTGAAATTGAAAGTTTGGGGATCGACTAATCTGGACCGTAGACTTATACGCCCCAATATACGGTATATGAATATACGAATATAGGAATATAGGAATTATTCATTGTTCATTTTCACACACACACACACATATATACATATATATATATACACACATCTATATATATGCTGCAAATCCACAAGGAAAAAGAAAATTCCAAGGCCTTTCGTGTATTCAGAGCTACACCTCGCCTACCTGTTTACACCTCGTCATTCCCTGACGAGGTGTAGCTCTGAATACACGAAAGGCCTTGGAATCGTTTTTCTTTTTCCTTGTGGGTTTGCAGCATTCATTCATTTCCTGTGTTTAATTGTGAAATTCATCCCGTATATATATATATACAGGGTGGGCCGTAAGTTTCCATACATAGGAAAAATAAACATTTTTTTATGGACAACCATTTTTATTTATATAATATGCTCTACATGGTTGCCATTGTTTTGAAAACACATTTCAATACGTGTTCCCCACTGTTGATGAACACGCATTAGCACAGTTGACGTTATGCTTGTAATGGCGTTGGTGATACGTTCCTTTAGATGATTTATGTCTCGTATCTTTTCCTGATACACCATGGCCTTCAAGTGCCCCCAAAGATAGAAATCAAGGGGGGTGAGATCTGGGGATCTGGGAGGCCACTCCACAGGACCACGCCGACCAATCCAAGCATCCGGAAACTGCTGATCCAAATACCGACGCACGTGAAGACCATAATGAGGTGGAGCTCCATCTTGCTGGAAGTAAACTGGGAAGTTACCTTCCTCGTTTAGCAGGGATGGAAAATCTCTTCTTGCAACATGTTAAGATACCTTTCGGCATTAAGATTTCCACTGACAAAAATTGGTCCAATAATTCTGTCACCCCATATCCCGGCCCACACCATCACTTTACCGGCACCTTGCATCTTCGTCGGACTCAGCCAGTTAGGGTTAGCATTACTCCAATAACGTATGTTTTGCCGATTAACCTCTCCATTGACGTAAAAATTTGCTTCATCAGTAAACAAGATCTTACAAACGCATATTTTAGGGTATCTGAAACATAAAAACAAATGTTTAAATTTTCCTATGTATGGAAACTTACGGCCCACCCTGTACATATATATATATATATATATATATTGTATGTGTATATATATATATATATATAAATAATAATAATAATAATAAAGAAATAACTAAATATCTTTTCATCTTGAATACACATTACACACTATAAAAATCAAATATGATAGTTAATACGGTAATTAATAGGGTACAGTTTAAAACCCCTGTTTGAATCGGTCATTGAGTTTCTTTTATTACTCTCTGCAATCGAGATAACGACTTTATTGCTCATAAACACTTACATAATGGCTTAACAAGCGTTTAGAGTCTTGGTTCGAAGTTATTCTCAAATGGCTAATATATCGCCATTTCGCGCGAAACCGACTTTAAGATATAGTGTAGGAACAGAAAAAAAAGCCTCATTTTCACCGTTGCTGATATTTACTTGATTTTTATTCTTTGTGAATTACGAGTGCTGGTAAATGCACTTAAACGCACCTACGGACACACGTACTTAAGCACAAGATTTATTTTTACCAAAAAGTCAATTTATTGGTAACAAAAGGTTCGAATTTGGCAAGTGAAATGCGTATACACACACACATACACACGCACGCACACACACACCACACACACACACACACACCACACACACACACACACACGCATACACACACAGAGCAATCCGAGATGTGAGCTGGCTATGTGAGGTGGAGAGTACAAGAAACCAACTCTCTAGTTCACCAGGCCAACTCGAGAGGAAGGGCGACAAACTTGACCTTCATGAAATGAGGAATCATCGCACGGAACATTTGAAAGATTGAAAGGTATACAGGGTGTCCCATAAGTCCGGTTTCATAGGAAAATAAATTTTAAATTAAATTTACAAAAGTAATAATAAATTAGAACTAAAACAAATGTTCAAATTGATGTCTTGTTTTGGGACCTTTTTTTTGGTTGCAGGTAGAATAATACTCGATGGCTAATATGGAAGTGAGTTACACTCCTCAGTAAAAGGCGGAAATTGTTCTTTTGCATGTTTCTGGCCTGAGCTAAAGACAGACAGCTGAAGAATTTCACCGTCACCATCCCAATAAACCACGATCTGATCAATGATCGAATGCTTTCAAGAATCAAGGAGACCGGGAGTGTTCAGGACAAACCAAGAGCAGGTCGCCTGAGAACTTCAACTGATGCTGAAAGTAGTATTGATGTACTTTTCAGGATCGCAGTAAGTCCACGAAAATTGAATATGAAAGTGGACATTCAAAGACATCTGTACACCAAATATTGCAATGTCACAAATTTTATCCGTGCAAGATACATTTTGTACAAGAATTACATGGGAATCATACAAATCGACAGTTTCAATTTTGTGAATGGTTTAAGTCAAAAAGAAACTTAGCGGACGATATCATATTTAGCGATGAGATGTGTTTCAACCTGAAGGGATATGTAAACCGACACAATACCGTGTACTGGGCGCAGGATAATTTTCATGTCGCTGGTGATACTCATCACCAAACTAACCCAAAAGTAATGGTGTGGTGCGGCATTCATGGAAATCTTGTTTTGGGACCAGTATTTCTGGAAGAAGTTATACCGAACGATATCTCCAGTTGTTGCATGATGTGTTGGAACCGTATTTGGACGAAATGCCACTCGCAGTGCGACATCGGTTTTACTTTCAGCAAGATGGAGCACCTCACTTTGGCCGTGAGGTGCGACGTTGATTGGATGAAGTTCTTCCTGGGTGATGGATTGGGAGCAGGGGACCAATCGAGTGGCCACCAAGATTCCCGGACCTCACACCCTTAGATTTTTTCTCTGGGGTTACATTAAGTCTGTTGTGTTCATTGACCGTCCACGTACCATTGAAGACCTTAAAGAAAATATCCGTGCTGTTTGTGCACACATCACACCAGAGACTTTGGTACTTGTGCGTTTAAGTTTGAAACACCGTATCAACATGTGCGAATAACAAGAAGGACATCAATATGAACATTTGCTTTCCTTCTAATGTATTGTTTTTGTAAATTTAATTTAAAATAAATTTTCCTATGAGACCAGACTTATGGGACACCATGTATATAAATATATACTGTATGTATATAATCTCGTCTGGATTTAAGTGAGCTTTCCGAGCAAAGAAGAACAACGCTTCATTTGATCTTCTCCCCACAACCCCCTAAACACAAACATAAAGATATACAAGGAAACATCAAAAGAGGGTGACATCGAAAAATTACAAAACACATTGAAATATTATTGAAGTGGGCGGAAGACAACAATATGAAGTTTGACAAAACAAAATTCGAAGTTATAAAATATGATAATAAAGGGTGAAATAAAGGGTGCAAAACGCTGTAAGCCAAACAGATAACGCCAAACGCACAAGTCAGGAATCTTGGAGTAATAATGTCACCGGATGCAGAATTCAGAGAGCATTATAACATTAAAAATCCCAACAGTTAGAAAAGTAATGGGAATTATCTGGAGGAACTTCCGCAGCAGAAAAGCAAACATCATACTAAAATAAAAACCCACTCTAATAGACAGAGTTTATTTCCACAATAGTTTCGATCCCCACTGGCATCCTCTTCGGGTGGGTACAAAAAAACGAATGAAAAATTCGTTTTTCTGTATCCACCCGGAGAGGATGCCAGTGGGCATCGAAACTGTTGTGGAAATAAACTCTGTCTATTAGAGTGGGTTTTTATTATCATAATTTGACCTTCACGTAGAAAAGTGAAGTTTTTGCATTTATCATACTAAAATTATAGAAGAGTTTAGTCCTACTGATAATTGAGTATTGTTCAGTACTCACAAGCACAAACAGAAAAAGAGACATTGCAAACGTAGAAGCCATACAAAGGACTTTTACGTTTAAGATACAGGAAACGAAAGATAAAGACTACTACTGGTCTCAACTACAATCCCTGAAATTGAACTCCCTGTAACACAATAATATACAAATGTAAAATACTCGAAGGTTGTGCCCCTAATTTTAGAAATGAAATAGAAACAGTGAAATGAGCGAAGAGGCAGATTCTCTACTATTCCAGCCGCGGTGGGACAAGGGGCCATGAAAATGAGAATGGAACATACCCTAGAAATACGAAGGCCAAAACTCTTCATCTTGCTGCCGAAAGAACTGAGAAACCTTCAGCATAGCAACCTGAATAATTTCAAGAACCAGATGAACAGGTTCTTGTGCAGGCTCTGACCAGTCATGCGTGGCTTGGCTACGAGGGCAGGAGGAAAGCGGAAACCAATTCTCTCCTCCACCAAATACCGTAAATGAGGGGGATGCTGCAGAGGGGTCGACCGCTGATCGATCCTGAGCCGTCATTCGAAACCCATAAGGTATTATAAGTTAGGTATATGCTTAGATTTTGAACATATTAAAATTATATAAAATACTCACTGCTCTATATATACAGTTTATCATATGCACTCTTTAAACCAGTGGTGCACAAACTTTTTTGATGTGAGGGCCAAGCGAAGAAAATAACTAAATGTATTAGCCTACTTACTTTCCATCTCCCTTCACAGAAAACGTTTTCAAAAGTCATAAATTGGGTCACTTTTACTGTATATTCTAACTTTTTCATTGAATTGAAAAGACCCGTGGGGCCACTGAAAAGACCCGTGGGGGCCACATTTGGCCCGCGGGCCAGGGTTTGGTTTGTGCATCACTGCTTTAAACCATTTAGTGTCGTTAAATTTACGTACACACACACACACACACCACACACACACACACACACACACACACGCACGCACTTCACTCAGAATATTCACAGACTGGGGGCATGTTTTACTCAGGCTGAGGACAGTTACAAAATGTTTTATCATTACATTCCTAAGTTGAGTACAAAATGCATATGTTCTTTCTCTTCATCCTCGATGTGATAAACTATGATAGTAATTAGGAAGATATGGTAATAGTTTTGGTGGAAGTTACCGAAAATTTGCAGTCATTTAGGAGTTTTATTTATTTATTTATTTTGGTAAAATCTGATTAAAATGAGGAAGAAAGAGGAAAAAATACTTGAAATGAATTACCAGAATTTGTTAAAGGAATTAATTTTATATATTAGTTCCATTTAGAAAGGAAACGTGGAAATTCTGAAGTGGAATAATATTTAAAAAATTTCAATATACCGTATATCTATCTATCTATCTATCTATATATATATATACACATTTCAACTGCAAACAACACAGTATAATTAACGTAAAGAACGACGCTTGTATAGAAGAACGTTCCGCGCAAGATGAGGAGGGAGAACGAACAAATGAAAAAATGAGGTAACCACCCTGGAATCGAACCCGGGATCTTCCGATTGCCGGTCAGATACGATAACCACTACACCATGGGCCTCACTCAATCAGAAGTCGTAATTCTCCTACATACGCGCGTATGTAGGAGAATTACGACTTCTGATTGAGTGAGGCCCATGGTGTAGTGGTTATTATATCTGACCGGCAATCGGAAGATCCCGGGTTCGATTCCCGGGTGGTTATCTCATTTTTTTCATTTGTTCGTTCTCCCTCCTCATCTTGCGCGGAACGTTCTTCTATACAAGCGTCGTTCTTTACGTTATATATATATATATATATACTATAACAATAATGCTTCATTGATTCTGAGGAGAGTTTTAACGAACCTTAAATGTTTATTGCTCTTTGCGGATGATGGAGAATATTTTTAGGTGAGCTCGTTATATTACCGTAATCATTCTGAAGAGCTACGCATCGCATTATGCGAACAGTGAAGTAATTTCAATAAATTTCGAAGAGAAAACTGGAAAAAAGAGAAGTTAAAAACACTTTGTTGTTGAATGGTTTGACTGCAAATTATTTCCAGCAATTAACTGACGTCTTCCGTTGTCACGGAATTCAAATCAGTGTCTTATTTGGTAATAACAGATTTGATTCATTCACTTAGTTTTAGATGCAAAATGAAGGTTGCAGGATAACTTTGCCTGAAGTAGAACGGGTCAGTGGTAAAACAATGGGCCCGGAATCAAAAAGTCCCGCAATCGAATCCCACGAAAGTCGTAATTTTTTAACAAATTTCTTAAACCAAGATATCTTCAACGGACTTTCTTTTGAGGAGGAGGGATTTTAAATGGTATAATGGATGGGGGCACTGACTCTAAAACTCTAAAACGAGAGTTCGAATCCCATCCGCGCTTAGTTTCTACTATATTTCTCTTCCCATCTAAATTGACGTTTTATTATCTATTAGTACATCGACCTTCGTGTAAATATTAAAACCAAAAAGTAGGAATAATAAATATCGTGTAGTAAATTAGAATACTGTCTGTAAATTATTTTATAAGATTCGGTTGGTTCGTCCCATACGTCTGATATGGGTTGCTATGTATACTGCAGTATGTATGAAAAAATACTGGCCTCAGACTTCTGATATATATATATATTCGATTCGCAGAATTTCTCTAGTATAAATAATGAATGAAAAAACAAACCATGCTTGGCACTTTGGTATGATTTATGATCGAGTTAGCTGGGGATGCCTTCGCATTATTTAACTTTTCGCTGGCACTTCTTTTTAGCATGACATTTTTCTTTATATTTATTCCAGAGATCAGGTGTGAATTTGTCGTGTCTTTGAATTAATTTCACTAATACAAAGGCGGAGCAAGCCAAAGTTTAAAAGCCCACGGTTTGAATTATAGTCCTTTCATTTATTGAATGACGTCCAATTAAATTTCGAATAAGAACTTGGGAACATTTGCAGTCGTGACCAAAAGTTTGAAATCAAACAAAATTTAAAAAAAATTACATTTTTATCGTGGGTTTAATGTTTTGTTGGGCTTCTCTTGGCAACAATGATTGCTTTGATCCTGTCGGTATGGACGTCATAAGTTTTGATACAAATGAAGGGCCATTTTAGAATGGCAAGTTTTTTTTTTTTTTTAATGGAACAAAGATCTTCGGGATCTACTGTTGCCTGGACGCCAAAATATCTTGAAACCATGAACTTTCGAGTGACAGCAGTACAGTATTTGGATCGATCTCTGACTGGTGGAGGTCTGAGGTACAGATGATCTTGCGTAAACTGCATGGTCTGGCTCTCGTCGTTGAACAAAACGTTGGTCGCCTATTCAGTGGTGCAATCAGCATATTTCTTTGCAAAAGGGGCATCGCTCTTCTTCTGCTTTTCATTTGGGAGTGGTTTCCTGACTAGTTATCTTGATACTAAATTATTCTCATTCTGAAGCCTCCGTGACTCCGTCGAATGGTTCTTCTACTGAATGAAGTAGGGGTTATCTTCTGATTGCATAATCATTGCATTAAGTCGTTATTCATGACCTGTTGGATCTTTTCCCTTTTATTTATTTGTAGTACTCTCCATCCTCAAAAATCCTATTTTTGATTTTGCATATTTGAAGTCGAGAGGCTACCTGCCTTTAACATGTAGCCTTTGTTTATAAATATTCCCACCTGACCTCGTTTCTCTGGGAAAGTTTCCGGCTTCCTGCCCATTTTTTATCCTGTGTAAATTTGGAATTCATTAGGTAATGCATACGAGTTAAAAGCATAGTTTGAAAATTCTCACCTTTGCTTTCGCTGAAGCTAAATCATCAAAAAGTAATGTTAAAATAGACGCAATATCGCTAGAAAATTAATTATTAATACAAACTGTTGTCGCATTTGTCTGACTTTCAATAAATTTAAGAGTATTTGATTCAGATACAAAACTTTCAAAGGAAAATATATATAAAATTAGTAATAATTAAATAAAAATAATGATGGCATTATGAAAACAATTAAATTTTATGTAGAATAAAATGTATAAATTTTGTGTTTATATTACTATCTACAAACTGGCCAAGAAATGCAAAATAATGCCTAAATTCTGCTTCTTTCGAATCAGCTACCAGCCATTGATTCTTGGTTTACAATATTTCTGCAATAAGTTACTTTGCATTTTCACGTATTTTAGTATGCGTTTCCCGTTCATGATGGAAAGATTCAGTTCATAAAGCGTGCACACTTGCTAAAATCAGTTTACAACTGTATACAGCATCTGTATTTAATAATGAAATTATACTCATCTATGGAAACTGTATATTTGTAAATTAATAAATAAATAAAAAATGACAAGTGTCATTATCCAACTTCAAAGTACAATGAATGCAAAATTGGGACGGAAAAATAAATTTTCCAGGAATTTGTTAGAGATTCTAAACTTTTTGGCCACAGCTGCACTACAGACTGTTTATAAGGTACCACGAAACCACTACTGAAAGAGAAGGACGAGAACTTACATATGAATAGAAGTATAATTGTTTTGAGTTATTGCTCGAAGCTGCTTTCAGCAAGTTTAGGTTAAAATTAATGTTTGTTGGCTTTTCACTGAATCATAGGCAATAATTTGATTTAGATCTTCATTAAAACTCGCCATTATTCCAACGAGAAAACGTAAAGGGGCGAACCAACAGAATTTGAGAATAAATTTTACATTAAAATTAAATATTTTATGAAATGTAGAAATTAAAAAAGTATATTAATATTCTCAAATACTTTATTATTCACCATTCCGAAAGCTAAATATTCCAGTGTCTACTAAACTGACTTTCATTTAATGCACGTATATAATTCTAGTATGATTCTATAACTTACATTGAGCAAAGTGAGTTGTAGATTTTGTTTTTTACTATCCAGGCAAGGGAAAGACCCCTCGAGTGTTTATTTAAAAAAACATGATATAAAATTTGAAATTTGTGACAGATAGAATTAATCATTATACCGCATATACTGTATATGTGAAATCGAGATAGATAAATTGAATTAGAGAATGGTGGGCTGAAAATTTTTAGAGAGAGATTTCAAGGGGGCTTTTACAGACGCGAGTTTAAGTGTGTTTGTTAGCAGAAACCTTTCTGAAAAAGTAGGATAAAAATAAAACGTTCGAGATAATAATAAAAACACTACAGCTGCTTCTAAAAAATAATAATAATAATAATAATAATAATAATAATAATAATAATAATGTAGAATGATGATTATAGGATAATTATAGAGATTATAGAGGTAAAACACAGGGAATGCCAATAATAAACACGGAGAGTAAATACCGCTTCATTTTTTCACTTATGTACTTCAGATTTATATTCAGTAATAATGACAACATATTTCTACCACATCAGTGCCTCAGTGCAGCGATTTTCCAACCTGTGGTTAGCAGAGCTCTTTTATATGGCAGGCAAGAGTGTTTTAAATACACAGTTTGCTAATTGATAATTATTTTCATGATAATGTTCTCTAACGTAATATTAGCTGTAATAACTCACAACTTTTTCGACTGTGGATTTCCATGCTATCCAATCTGCCGTCCATGTAATTTAAAATTATTTAACGATAAGCAAAGTTTGGCTCTGTACAAATGTTGATGACTGTCATTAGAATAAATGTAACTTTCGAGATAAGGCTGAAAATTCCATGCAGTTTTGATTAGGTGGCAATGGTGGGACTTATAAAAGCATGGTGGCAAAAAGTAGTGACAAACCTAAAAAGTAATGACAAACTCTAAAAAGGTTGGAAACTCGTGCCTTAGTGAATAATAGGTCAAATTCTAGTGGTATTCTATTCGTATTAGACTTTTTTATGATACGAAACTACTATATTGTATTTTCACTAATCGAGTCGGTATAAGCATTTGGCAGTGTAGTTTCGGGAATATGTTTAATAGTACGCTTCTCATCGCGTTGATATGAATTGCTAAAAAAAAAAAACCAAAAAACCTGATCATTATTTCTCCTTTGTTCATTTAAAAGTGGAAAATATTTCTTTCATAAAAGGCGAAATAATGAACAAGAAATAACAAAATTTTGTGACTGTATTTACTGTAGCATACTCGGTACTGCTATTCCATATTTGATACGATCAAATGCAGTAGTCCAACTGAACATTCTGGTTTACTTTATACTAGTTTCATTTATGCCTCAGTGTTTATAGGAAGAATTTGGTTCGCTTCTTCTAAGCAGTCATTATTCCAACAATTTTCTACCTAGAAATTAAATTCTCTAATTTATTTATTATATACTATTACAGTAGCTGCGTTTCGTGACCATTCTGAAGTGGTGCAATTTGCCCGAAGAGTCGTAATCTCCAAATGGTTTTACCCATACTGGATCTAAAATAATTTTTTGCGCTGCAATTTGTCTTTTTTCCGTATAGTCAAAATTACAAAACATTTTCAACTAATTGCTTTTACGTATGTTACTGTTTGTAATAATCAACATATATAAGCGGTTGGCAATCAGCATTATCATTATCTTCCATTATCATTAATAACTGTAATGAGATAGTATAAACTAAAAAAATTGCAATAATCATAATAGGACCAATAAAATCGTTGTTAATTCAGTTAAAAATATTAAATTGCATATATATATATATATATATATATATATATAGTATGATAGTAACACGATAACTTTAATTGTAAATACATTAAAAATATCCGAGTGTTAATGTATATTACATTAAAAGGTGTAAAGCTAAGAGATTCTTACTATTCTTACTATTCATACTAAGAGATTCTTACTATTATTACTATCCATAATGAGACTGATGACATTTACATTCTTACCTTGTCGACCTTGTCATTGTTCGAAAGGTTAATATCATTCTTTTGATATGACATTTAATCGACAAGTTATTGTGGGTTAAGATTAAGTTAGGTTAAATTAGATTTAGTCCGTTTTTAGTGTCAATAAAGTGTTCCAATAAATCAGTTACTTTTGGTCGATTATTTCATCCTGCACCTGATAAAATATATATATATATATATATATTATATATATATATATAAACACCTGTTCAAGATCGAACAGATATCGAAGCTGATGCATTTTCCTCTCAAGTTTGGATAATTTGATGAAGGAGAAAATTGATTTCTACTCTCAATCTACACAATAACCTGTCTAGTTAATTTTAAATGTATTTACGTTGGTGTGCTGAAGGTTCTTCAGATCTTTGTCTTATAATAAACAGCAGACCCAGTCCAACTATAATTAGCTTTCTAAAAAGGTTTACATTGGAACTGGTTTTGATATATATGCAGGGTGGGCCGAAAGTCTGGATCCATAGGAAAATATTTATTTTAATACATAAATTACAACAAATGGTAAATACTTAAAATGAATATCAACTTTAACTCGTAAATGCGTATCTGTGATACTGTACAGTAGTTCGTACTCCAGTATAAATACTCAAATACTTTTTTTATTTCAGCCCAGAAATGGCTTCGAATCTAACAACAGAAGACCGGGTAGAACTTGTGCTCATGTACGCAAGACAGGGCGCTACACACAGAGAAGTTGCTACCGAATTCAATAGAAATCATCCTGATAAGCATCCAGTAACACATGCGACTGTTGGCAAGTTGTTTAAACGTTTCAAAGAAACAGGAAGTGTACATGATGGACGGCGTTCTGGTCGTCCAAAAACTGCAACTGATGAAAATACCTCTGCAATGGTATGTGAAACTTTAACGAATAGTCCAGTAAAGTCAACAAGAAGATTATCAAATGAAACACGCATCTCGAGAACGTCAATTCGAAGAATTATTAAAAATCATAAATTCCATCCCTAAGTGTTTCGATGTCAGAGGCCGCCAATTTGAGCATTTGTTATAATTTGTTGTTTATACTGGAGTACGAACCACTGTACAGTATCACGGATACGCATTTACGAGTTAAAGTTGACATTCATTTTAAGTATTTACCATTTGTTGTAATTTATGTATTAAAATAAATATTTTCCTATGGATCCAGACTTTCGGCCCACCCTGTATATACACACACACACACACACACACACACACACACACAGACACACAGTATATATATATATATATATATATATATATATATCAACAAATTATAGAGCTAATCTCAAGTTTGACTCCTGCAGTTTATCAGAACATTTCTACATGTCAGGAAATTTTCTGAAGACACCTGCGCTAGTTTTTAATCAAAGGCCTCTTGTTTCCTTTTGAAGTTTATGTGTTTTTGGCTTTTCTAAACAAGACTTTCTAGTGCCCAAATAAAGGCTGACGAAGGTTTCTCCCACACCTGCGTTGAGAATATCACAGGAACGACTTTGGTTCATTTACGAAAGTCTTCACCGAAGTTTGACCCCAGAGGTCAGTCTCTTTCAAGATCTTGAGAAACCTAGAAAGTTCTAATGGCTTTTTGCGCCTCGAGACTTTCATCGTTGAAGTTTGAAAGCAGTCCATCTTCAGGCACCATCGAAGAAACATTTCTACCTTATGCTCTCTCTCACCGCCTAAGTGTTGCTTATATGCCCTTGCGCTCTAAGCCTAGTATACCTAAACTTAGTTTTTAACCTAATTGGTCTACAGTGTTTTTACAGTGTCGTATTAGACCCCTGCCCTATACAGCCTATACCATTCGTACAAACTCTCAGCCTAACTGAATAGGTTCTCTAAAGTACTTTCGGTGTATCACAAAGACTCGTATTTTGATGTAACTTTAACATAATACCGAATGTAGGCCAATTATTGTTTATTACGTACGTATATATATATATATATATATATATATATATATATATATTATCATCTTAATCATTGCATTAATACTGCTATTAATCACTACACATATATCCTCCATGTAATTACTCTTTAATCCTCAACATTCAATAATTGTAATATTTTATTTGCACATTCATTTTAAACTGATATAATGTTGTTCACTGTGACATTTATTCATTTTGTTTAAATGAAGGAAACAGCTTCTCAGTCTATCTTTTGTCCTTGTGTTGAGTGAAAAATCACCTGGTGATCTTAATATTAATTACTTAAATTATTAATTATATCAAGGCCTAAACAGGAGTCTAATTAAATTAGTGCCCATAATAAGCTATATATATACAGAGTGTAACGTAAGTCCGTTAGCATAGGAAATTAATGTTTACTGTTTTTGTTTACTCCTAATAATTACACTATACTCTTTCCTTATCAAAATAAAATAAGAGGAACTGAAAATTTTTTGCCTTTTATATGCTGTACAAGATGAAATTCGATAAGTGTTGTCATCGTCATTTCAGTTGTATGGTGTGTTAATGTATTGTTACTGATATTTACTAATTGAAGTTTCAAAGAAAGAAGTTTTGGATTGCTCAACAAGAATTTGTCCTAATCATCAATTAATCAACGGGAGATTGATTATATAAAGGCAGTGAAATGAGAATACAACTATGTTGTTTCATGCCACCTAGAATATGAAGTTGAATTTGAAGTACTCTACTTTGCGATAACCTCGTTTACTATGTAAATTAGATGGGAAATTGTTGCCAGAAACCTCATACAAGAATATTTTTTTTAATTAAAATATTTATACTAGACTGTTACCTCTATCTAACATTACATGTACCCGATGCCCATGTAAAATTGTGTTCAGCTTGGTGACAAGGACGTCTTGCTTCACCTTCAAAAATGATATTGAACTTTCTTTGCTCAAACGTTATAAATTTAAGCTGTTGGATATCGTATTTTATTGGTAAAAATAAAGATCAGGATTGTGTCAATAAAGCTTCTTTTTTCTCAGGACCTCAATACCCAGAAATTATGTGAATAAATTGGAACTACAACAAAAATCAGGAAAAAGTCTCTATAATGGAGGTTTATATGTGAAAAAAACTTTGATCTAACTTTCTTGGAAGCAGAAATAAACGTTGAAGAGCGCTTACATTTAACCAGGAGAGTTATCAGATGACCATAAAACTACAAGCATTCGCTTAGCTTACGCCTCAAAAATCTTCGCGATCGCCTGGTCGGTACTAGTGTTGAAAACCGGTTTGTAAAAACCGGTTTTCAACCGGTTTGTAAAATTCCCCTAAAAATCGAAAACCGAAAGAAAAAACCGGTTTTATCGATTGATTTTTATTTGGCTCAAACTTGCGCGAACGTGCAGCTACGCGCTACAGCGCACAAAAAATAACTTCGAATACATTACCTATTAAGTTAAATTGTGACAAACTGGCAACTGCTCTTCAGTATAATTTTTGCCTATCTGGCAACTCGATCTTCAGTTTGTCTCATCATGTAGGCTGTAGTGTAGAGTCAGTCGACTAAAGCCCTATTCGCAGTATAAGACCCTTAATGCCCTTTGTTTCTTAAGATGTCATTTCCAAAGTAGGGATAAAATCTAAATTAATTTATATATTTTTTCTTACACGAAGAGTCAATTTTCTGTTTTCTAGGTAAAGTTTTTTTATTAAAAAATTTTATTTCAATGTTTTTTCCAAAATAGAGATAAATTTTATTTTTATTCTTTATAATTTTTTTACAAAAAGAAGTTTATTTCTTTCTGAGTATAGATGTTTTATTTTAAAAAATTATTTCAAATCTAAATTGTTTGAATAATGTATTATTTTGGCTAAAATAAAATGTCAAAGTTGTCATTTTCTTATTCATATGCATACATATGATGCTGCATTTTTGCATTCTTTTGACCAAAAAATAGGCGATAAGCTATGCTTGTTAAGAGTTAAAGTCAGTACCTTTCAATTGTGGCTTTTAAAAATTACTATACTTTTCGGTCATAACCGGTTAAAACCGGTTTTCAAAAAACAGAGCGATTAAAAACCGGTTTGTAAAGTTTCGATTATTTTTCAACACTAGTCGGTACTCGTTTCGCTCGGATGGAGGAATTCTGAAAAGCAAAATAAAATCTCTGCTCTTAGGTGTTTATTTACTTTTGCATACAGAAGTTATATTAATAAAGTAATAATTTTGTAGAGTTTATTATTTTATTTTGGCCTCCATAAACTACACTAATCTCTAAAGGTTCATGTGAAGTGCTTTCTTAATTATATTTTTGATGCGGGGAGTGGAACAAAATCAATCTGCACAATGTCGACAATATTACAGTATGCCCAGTTAGGTTACGCTAGGTTAGGTTAGGTCTGGTTAGGTTAAATTAGTTTGATTAAGTTAGTTATTTTCGTTGAAAATCTGAAATGTAGCTTGAAATCTGAAATCCATATACTTGCATAAAGGCAAACGTCGACATTATGAAATTCGAATTTGTTCATGTAACGCTTTTCGTGATTATTGCAAGAAAAAATGGCATTACTCTCGAGCGGCCTACCGAATTTTTACCTGAAAAAGTTGATTCCATATATATATATACATATACACACACACACACCCCATATACTATATATATATATATATATATATATATATATATATATATATATATATATATGTTACGCCCAAACATCGAAATCGCTCAGTGAGCGAAAAAAACAGCCACAACGCGTTGTGGATGCACCTAAGTGACCACACACCGATGTTATATATTTTTTCGCTTCATGGCCATTCTCAAACAACTGCAATGCGTTATGGACGATTCAGATATGACCACAACGCGTTGTGGACGCTTTGAAATGACCACACACCGATGTCTTTCATCAAACTCTATTTAAGCATGAGGTATATTGAAATGATATAAACACGACGTATATTTATCGATGTATTCACCGATTAAAAAGCAAAGTTAAGCAGATATGCTAGAAAAAAGATAAAGTCCTTTAAAAAATGATTATCAATAATTTTCTCGTAGGTTTCGATTAATTTTAAGCAACTTTAGAATGAGACGTAAATGTAAAAAATTAACCAACTGGTTAGGTTAATTGAATGCCCGGTTAGGTCAACTGAGTGCCCGGTTAGGTTAATTGTACGCTCTTGACGATTGGTTAGGTTAAGCCGTGATATTTTCGTTAGTGTTAACGAAAATATCACGACTTAACCTAACCAATCGTCAAGGGCGTACAGTTGACCTAACCTGGCATTCAATTAACCTAACCGGGCATTCAATAATTTTCAAATCGTCCACAACGCGTTGTGGTCATATCCGAATCGTCCACAACGCGTTGTGGTTGTTTGAGAACGGCCATGGAGCGAAAAAATATCTAACATCGATGTATGGTCACTTAGGTACATCCACAACGCATTGTGACTGTTTTTTTCGTTCACTGAGCGATTTCGATGTTTGGGCGTAAAAAAAAAAAAAAAAAAAATATATATACACCATTACCAGCTCCTTGAGTGATGACTCGGATATAAGAAAACAATCTCGAAGCCTGCGTGCTAAAGCGAATATGACCATAAGGAACTTTCGATTCTGTACAAGTGAAGCTAAAGACACTCTCTTTCGTACTTTCTGTAGTAATATATATGGACAGCAACTCTGGGCGAATTATAAAAAAGGTTCTTGAAGAACCCTAAATTTGCTGTACAACAAGTCTTTTAGACTCTTACATAAATTACCCCCGAGATGCTCAGCTTCGCAAATGTTTGCTACCCGCAATGTCCCGAGCTTCCCGGAGGTAACAAGACGTGCTCAATACAGTCTAATGCAAAGAATTAAAAAATCAACCAACCTGATTATCCAAGCTATCCACGAGTCCTGCCATTTATCCTCTAAACTATGGAATTCTTGGTACGAAAACGTCTGTCTGTAGCTCCACTTAACTTCGACATTACGGTATTATTTCTAATCAATTGTATATATTTCTATCCTTAGTCTATGAACTGTCATTGTATTAATAATATTTGTCATATGGACTATAGTCTGCCAATAAACCTTTTCATTTTCATTTTCGTATATGGGATAGAACTCAGAATGGCCCCCCTAAGGTTTTTTATGATACACACAGATCGTGCATGGAACAAGGAACGCTTCTTCTGTCCCAAAGCTGGATCCTATCTGCTTTGCATATGGCTGGTGAAGTAGCTATATTTCTGGGGCCTCTTTGCGAGTGAACCGTCTGGCTAACATCATGAAAAAGAAAAAAACCATAGTGTTTGTCATTTACCATTACTTATTCGGACTATAGTAAATTTAATTTTCCCAGAAGAGTTCCTTATTCCATGCACGGACTGTGTGTATCATATATATATATATATATATATATATATATATATATATATATATGACGATATCAGAATTGCATTAGTCGTTTGAGAGACACATTTCATATGAACTAGAAAATATGACTTAATTTTTCGCCTCCATGTATACCATCTCACAGGAGACATTATGGCCTGTCTCACATACTTAATATATTCTATTATGTACCTAATGAATTAACGATAGGAAATTCATGGATCGAGATAGGTAAGGGTTGAGGGGTTTTAGGTTTCCTCATCTTCCATCTCATCTCATCGGCCTGACACGTTACAAAATTTACATATACAGTGTGTATATATATGGTATATATATATATATATATATATATATATATATATATATATATATGAAAATTATTTCACGAAAGTGACACCTGAAAAATATTTATGATGAATAAAACCACGAAGGGAAAACAAACACAAAGTGGTGCTCAAGCGCTTTCGTCTAATGACATCCTCAGGAACACTGAGGACAGTGTGTTCCTGAGGATGTCATTAGACGAAAGCGCTTGAGCACCACCTTGTGTTTCTTTTCCCTTCGTGGTTTTATTCATCACATATATATATTATATATATATATATATATATATATATATATATATATATATATATATATATATATATATTACGCAGGAAGGAGGGGGCAAGGGCGAATGCTCGCAAAAATGCCCTCCCCCCAAACAAAAGGAGAAAGCCGAAATCAAGGTCTCCGACGCTCTTAAAATCAATGTCCTTTTTTTAATTTTGAAAAGATTGTGTAGTGTGTAAGATGCATGTATATGTCGTGAGGAACAGAGGTAGAAGTATGTTTTTCAGACCATACTGAACTGCTCACAAAGTCGATGAGATACGGAAAAAGATCAGCTAAAGACGACAGTGGCAGGAAAAACGGGAGTTCCAGTACTCCCCGATTCCTGCCTAATGTTTCCCTTACCCGGAGTACTTCCCCTGGTCGATTGGTGTAATGCCTAATTCCTAAGCTCTGTATTTCACATTCAGGAATAAAGATTCTAAAGAGGTTAACAAGTGACAATTGCAAAATTTACTCATAATTTATTCACAAATTCATAGTTTGTGACATTTTTCAGCAGTTAACTGCCTATTTAAAACAAGATAAGTGTTCATTGCACTTGAGGAACATCACAGTGATGTAGTCGAGACCACCATGGCCGAAACCGAGACCGAGACTGAGACCGAGACCAGAAAAAAGTTTCGAGTACTACATTCAAGTACTACTATATATATATATATATATATACAGTATATATATATATGTCTACTACTGCTCAAAAATTTGGAAGCGCTTGTAGGTTTCTCGTTCATGTTCCACACTTCATTACAAGACGTCATATCCTCTATCAAATTGATCTTTGGATCCGTATTATATAGGATACAGACCAGCCATGAGTGGATCCTAAGGTCTTTATTGGTCTGAAACATTATAACATTGCAACATTATATCTACAACACTTATATTTTAATATGCTGATGTTGATTTTTTGCTTTTCTTTCAGAATAAATATAAAAATGGCCCTTTGAAGAGAATTAAATAACGTTAAAATGGACATGATATTAGAGGGGCCAGGCTTGGCTGGTGCTTGTTTTTGGAGTGCTGCACCTACTTTTGGAAACATGAATGAGACCTTGGCTAATTAGTTGCATAGATCTTGAGTGTGCTCTTTGAATGAGAGGTATGAGTCGATGGTAATTCCCAGAAGTTTGGCGAGTGCACTCGCTGAACAGGAATTGAATTCGTGTGTAGGTTCAAAGGGGGCAACGATTTCTTTTGGTTGATGACTATATAAGCTGATTTTTTAATATTTAATGATAGTTTGTTGGTTTGTTGAAGTGGTAGTGAGTCTTTATGTGAGGTTATGATTGAAGTATCATCTGCGTACCAGTAGCAGGAAAAGTTATTTAGTGACCTGTGGAAGTCGTTTATATAAAGGAGGAACAGGATAGGTGCTAGAATGCTCCGTTGGGGTACCCCGTGGGAGATGCGTCTTGTCTGTGAGGTAAAATAGTCCTGTGTTATAAATTATGTCCTGTTAGCGAAGTATGAGTTGAACCATTTTAAGGGTAGTCCCCTGAAGCCGTAGTGTTCGAGTTTTTTAAGAGTATGTCATGGAGTACTGTGTTAAAAGTCTTAACTAGATCAAGTAAGATGATTATTGAAGTTTTTCTTGTCGTTGAGACTGTTATAAAGTTAATATTTGGTTATTGCTTCATTTGTCATGTGTTTACTTAGAAAGCCAAACTATTGTTTGTGTATGATTTTGTATTTGAATATGAATTTTAGTATTTGATTATGTATTACTCTCTCGTATAGTTTACTGACGGTTGGGAGGATGGAAATAGGTCTGTAATTTGACAGGAATGTTTTATCTCCCGATTTATGCTATAGAAAGGGCATACTGTACCCTTTTTGAGGCCGTCTGGGAAGACACCATTTTGAATGGATAGGTTTATGAGCTTTGAAAGCGCGGGAGCAATTAAGTTTGCGCACTTTTCGTAAATTCTGTTTGGAATTGTATCTAGCGTACAATTTTTATTTTTTAATTATTTTATGGCTGCCATTAGATCGTGTGTCGTAGTCGAGGATAGGAAGAAAGAGTGTGGTAACGGAGGGCCTAAGTATGTATCGAAAGACCGCTCCGATCGTGGGTGGTATTTTAGAAGCAAGGTTGACTCCACTTCGGTAAAACAATCGTTGAAAGTATTCAAAACATTTATTTTATCCGTTATCGGCTCATTATTTACTAATAGCTTTTCCGGGGCACAGGGTTTTGTTATTTTTTTATTAATCGCTTTGTTAGTGAGATTCCAGTATCGTTTGAGATCGCTTTTGTATTTTAAAATTTATTTTTATGATGTTTTATTATGAACCCAAGTTTTGTTAAAATTAAACTAAATAAATAATAATGTTACTTCAGTATAAATTTGATTTAGATTAAACACATAAAAGAGTATATTTACTTCGAATTTGGTTTGACCAAGTAGAAAATTTTAAAATAATGATATTACTTCCAAGTACATAAACTCTTATATGCGTTTAATCTAAACTAAATTTATTTTAAAGTAACATCATTTATTTAGTTTAGTTTTGACAAAACTTTAGGTGTAAGATTTTGTTCGATGAAGGCACTTTTCAGACCTCTGGTAAAGTCAACAGATACAACTGTAGAGCTTGGGCTGTCGATAACCCTCATGAGACACATCAACATAAACGGGATTCGCTAAAAGCTAAATATTTGATATGCCATGTCAGGTAACTGCATATTTTGTCCATTTATTTTTGCGAATCATACCATGACTGGAGGGAACCGGAACAGAGACTGAAATGTGCATCATTTGAAGCTCATTCCATATTGATTGACATGTGTCCAAAACAATTTCTTTTTCTGTCGTTTTACTTACTCAAAATGAGAAGGCAAGCGACCAGAAAGAAGCGCCACTTTCTACAAACCTGATATATATAGTATCTATCTCTCTATCTATCCATCTATCTATGTGTATGTATATATATATATATATATATATATATATATATATACACACACACACAGTACATACTGTATATATATATATACACACATACATACATATATGTATGTAAAGAACGACGCTTGTATAGAAGAACGTTCCGCACAAGATGAGGAGGGAGAACGAACAAATGAAAAATGAGGTTCTCCCTCGTCATCTTGTGCGGAACGTTCTTCTATACAAGCGTCGTTCTTTACATTAATTATACTGTGTTTGCAGTCGAAATGTACATATATGTATGTGTGTGTGTGTGTGTGTGTGTGTGTGTGTGTGTGTGTGTGCAATTGCGCAGAATAAGCACACACACACACACACACACACACACACACACACACGTGTGTGTGCCAATAAATAAGTAGGCAAAAAAAAAATTTAGACCAAATATATTTTTAATTCAAATGCATTGTTTGTTTTTTTCATTGTTTATAGTGATACTTTTTATTTTGCGTGTTATGGTAAGAAGTAAAAACATATTTTCAGTCTGGAACTTGTTTTGTCACTTCGCACGAACAGAATTTAAAAACTTGTCAAAGTTATTTCTCCAAATTATTTTATGACCACTGTCTATTTTCAAGCAACAATAATGATGCCTTTTCATTCTTATTCCATTTTCAAAGGCATTTTGGGGAGAGCCCTCTCGTTTAATCACTGAGATACTACTGTTTCCGGTAATGTTTTCGACATTCTGACCTTTGAACTCCGTTGATCACTCTGGGACCAAAGTGAGTCCGAGTTTACTCCTTTAAAGCTGCGATCCCGAACGTCTTAATATTTTCCTTTTTCCGTTCCGTCGAAAACCTTTGCGGTCGGTCAAGGAAAAAACGTTCGTATGGCAGCCTTCAGAAGGTATATTATCTTTTCCCCTTTACCCGTGGTAAACCCCACCCCGCCTTAGGGATATAACTTTCTCCTTTTCTTTGGAGGTCTTACTTATTTGAACTGTCAGAATTTTGATCTTTTCAATTAATTTAGAAATAACTTGGTCCCTTTTTCTGTTTTCCTGCTTAAAGCTCCCACTTTGCCCAAGATTAACGTTCTTCCCTTAAAGTAACCCCCGTCATAGTTGAGGGAGAGGTCTTCTGCCGAAGGAAGAGACTTCGATATTACTTGCTGTTTCTCGGCTCTGCCGTCAATTGTTATTACTATTAATAGTATTATTAATGATTTTTCCATCTATTTCCTAACTCCAGTGTGGATTAACGATAGTTTTACTACATTGGAGAAATTTACACACACACACACACACACCACATATATACTCGTGTGTATATATATATATATATATATATATATATATATATATATATATATATATATATATATATATTATATATATATATATATATATACATATATATATATAAATAAAATGTAATTATATATATATTATATAAATAAAATGTAATTATATATATTATATATATGTAATTCCATTAAATCTATAAGTATAATTTTCATCATCCATCTCATGTATTTAAATTAAATTTGTCGAAACATGTAAAAAACATCATCTAAATAAATAAGATTAACTGGAGCGTAATACTTTTACGAAATAAACTGCTCTCATTTAGGTACGAGGATGCCTCTCTGTTCTTTTGTTTATATTCACGCTTGTTGAGTTAAGACATACCAGTATTTCTGTAATAAAATTATCAGACAGAATTGCATCTGTGTACCAAGTTTATGTGTGTGTGTGTGTGTATATGGGATGAATTTCACAATTAAACACGTGAAATGAATGAATGCTGAAATCCACAAGGAAAATGAAAAACGATTCCAAGGCCTTTCGTGTATTCAGAGCTGACGAGGTGTAGCTCTGAACACACGAAAGGCCTTGGAATCATTTTTCTTTTTCCTTGTGGGTTTCCAGCACATATATATATATATATATATATGTTATAATGTTATAATGTTTCAGACCAACGAAGACTCTAGGATCCACTCATGGCTGGTCTACCTAACTGTGTTCGTAATTGTGTATTGTGCATGTCCTCTATGGTGGCGGAGGGGATTTACGATTTTACGTGGGTTCCGAACCACAAAGCCTTATTTTTACCACCTTAAACTATACCCAATCTATCAACATATGCGTCTAATCGATTATTAAACATGTTTATAGACGTGCTACGAATTACTTCAACCAGCAAACTATTCCACCTATTTACTATTTTATGCGTAAAAAAGTTTTTGGCAACTGCTGTCTCGAACCTTCTACTTGTCAACTTACACCCTTTATTTCTAGTCCTATTATACTGAGATATTTTGAAAAAGCTATCTCTATCTACGTTATCGAACCCATTCATAATTTTGAAAACCTGGATTAGATCACCCCTTAGCCTCCTGGTCTCGAGTGTAGTCAATTTTAACTCCTTAAGCCTATCCTCGTACGACTTCGACCTAAGCGACGGAATCATCTTAGTTGCTCGTCTTTGAACTATTTCGATTTTGTCTATATCTTTTCGCATATGCCGATTCCAAAATTGGATCGCGTACTCCAAGTGGGGTCTAACTAATGATTTATAAAGAACAATAATATCGCGCGATTTGTACTCAAAATTCCGAGCTATAAAACCTAGCACTTTGTTTCGCTACTTTTAAATCACCAGTGACTATAACTCCTAAATCTTTTTCCTGCTCTACGCTTGCTAACTCCTTCCCCTGACATACTATACGCAAAATTACCGTTACGCGAACCTATATGTAAAATTTTGCACTTATCGACGTTAAATCTCATTTGCTAGGCCGACATCTAAATCGTTAATATATATAAGAAAAAGCAAGGGGCCCAATACAGAACCCTGAGGAACGCCGCTCGCTGCATTAGCCCAACACGACTCCGCTCCATCAACGACCCCTCTCTGTTTCCTACCTCGCAACCACTGTTCTATCCAATTTATTACTACACCCTGTATACACACACACACACACACACACACACACACATATATATATATATATATATATATATATATATATATATATATATATACACACCATACCTTGTAGGATATGTGTAATTAATTGCAAAACACTTTATTTGATCAATGATACAAAATTATTTAAAAAGATTTATTTTATTTTAACAGTGTTATGGTCGTATCCCTTTTAACAGTAGTGTGTTAGCCTTTCTAACAGCCAAAATCAATTACCGTTAATGCTGTTAATGTCCCCGTTACAAGAATTTCTAAAATTAATTTGAAGGTTCTCCTTTGTTTAATAATTTTCCTTATTATTAAACTAGAAAATTATATTAACAAATAAAATGTATTGTCTGATACCATAGTAAATATTATTTCAATACTTAGTATCTAATAGTTGTTTTGCTTTCATTGTCGTAGTTATAAATATATTTTTAGAACTGTCGTTCGTCTAGTTTATACCTACATATATAATATAAAGACTTAGAATTCAGGGAAATTCGAAGTCCTATTTTTACCTCATAAGGATGTAAATGTACGCAAATCTCTGGGAAAAAGGCTTAAAGTTGACAACACTATAGTGCGTGCACAATTAAGCTAAAACTATTATGTTGAACTGCGAGGGCAAAACATAGTTCCTGAAATACTTGATTAGCCATTCTTCAAATCCATGTGTATCCAATGAAAGTAAATTAATGGAACAGAAATTCATCCAACACCACAATGGGCCTAAATATTGACAAAGGCCTTTGTTTAATTTCCTTACTATAATTTAATTTTCGCTTTACGTTGGCAGCTGTATGCTAGTGTTTGTCACCGAGTCACCAGTTCAATATAATTCAGTTAGGGAATAACGTTAAACTATTCTTTTATGGAAATTGTCATTGTAGTGTTACCAACCCTCGTTTGTGGATTAAAGCTCACGTGAGCAACAAGGACTCTTTGCTTTTGCTCTGTAATGACTGACAACAGTGATGGTCGAAGGTTGGTTTTTCTTTCATTTATCTGATGAAAATTTGCACTGATATAATGAAGTGTCTTATTTACAGCTTCAAACTTCTGGGCTATCCAACATCCACTGTGATTACAGTCTTACTCTCCACACGGGCAAACACCATAAAATAAGGTGTATCATGAGCTCCCACTGTACGAGGCGTCTTTCACACTCTATAAGCTCTTTCGCTGCAGAAAACATCCTCTCGGCAACCTTAACACGGGACCTTGGACATGAAATCGACTGTTAGAAAAGTCTGAATGACCGTTTTGTTCAGGTATTCGAAATCTCGCAGTTAATAATGACCCTCGTTTGGAAGTTTAGCTTTCTGATTCGATGCATTATTAAGCATTGTTTTAATAAATTTTTTCTAATTTTGTTTGTTGTAACCGTTGAAGAAATCGTTTCAATTTGAAAAAAAAAATGGTCTTAAAAAGAAAAACCTCAAAACAAATTTTGTCCCGCATTTTGAGGGACAAAATCTGGCAAACCTAGATTCGAGAGTGAACTGGCAATACCAGCAACTTGAGAATCCTAGTTATATAGGATATCCAAATTATATCTTTGAGTTATATATTCCTTATGAAGCCTTTTCTATTATTAATTTGATTTCGTATCATATTGTAAGGCGCAGTTGGTATTCTTCGTCGGTAAGATTGATCTTTTGCCTTCGAAAGCTTTAGATGAACTGATACTTAAAAATTAAGTTGCATGCTTAAAGTCCCACAGTTGTCTGATATTTTCTTTTACTTTTGTGCCGATCCACTTCTGATCTTGATGTAACTTTTTCCCTTTACCCGTGATATCTATCCACCTATATGAAGAGGGAGACGAATATATTAAAAAAAATAGAACCAAAAAGAAAAAGCTGATAAGTTGTCTTTCTATATCTAATATATCTTCAGAGATAGTTTTACGGGATGAGACGAAATGTATCTATAAGTCAACAAAGTGTATTTACAAATCGACGAAGTTTGTCTATAAATCAACACCGTCTTTATCAGGTCTCAATACTCGAATTTTTTTTTTGTTTGACAAGTTGTGTCTCGTGTTTGTAAATTTGAATTAAAAATATCTTAACTTCTTTAAAAAACTCTTTAATTTATAAAACTTAATCAAAAACATCGATTTCGATTTGAGTTTTCAGTTTTTCATTTTATTTTATTTCAGTTTCAGTTTTGATTTCAATTTTGGCAAAACTTTTCGATTTTAGTTTTTACGATTTTAGTTTAAACAAAATCAGTTTTATCAGTTTATTGATTCCACTTTATATCGATTCCCCATCCCATATATATATATATGTATATATATATGTATATATATATATATATACATATATATATATATATATTCGACGATAGTTGGAGGGTTAAGAGCGGTCACCCTTCTTTGGGACAGGCTGAATAAAAGCGAATCTGATGACAGTAATTCGGTACTAGAAACACAGAATTGTTTTAGACATAGTTACGACTTTAAAAAATAATGTACAAATCCTTAAAGTTAAAAAGACTTAAAAAAGAAAACTTATATGAAGTTTTCAGATCCAAAATAGAGATAATATTAACAAATATGATGATTCTTTGAGTTTAGATTTTTCCTGACTAATAAGATTTTTAATATAACTTTTTATTTTTTTAATTATTGGATAAATTTGTTGCGGAGAAGCACCATAATCAAATTTAGGTACGGTAATTGCGGCCCCTTAATTAGTTTCCGGTAGCGGAACATAGTCGATCCGCACAATGTTGACATGCTAAAGGTTGATTTACATAATATCGCCATGCAAAATGTCGACAGCA
>JAJOZX010010114.1:65000-82500 GCA_023014485.1 Bathynomus jamesi
AATTAAGCACTTGAAATTAATAAATGATGTACGTTCACAGTAAAAAATTAAAATATATTCCAAGGCCTTTCGTGTATATAACAACATAACCTCATCAAGGAATAAGATGTGCTGTTAAATATACGAAAGGCCTTGGAATCACTTTTCATTTTCCCTGTGGCAGTGCATTTTTTATGTGTATATATATATATATATATATATATATACACACGTAGGTAAATTATACGTAACTTATGTACTCAACTTAAGTTATTGTTTACAGTTCTTAAATGTTTATGTAACGTAACATTTGTATTTAAAGAGTGTTGAATACAATGTTGTAATTGATGGTGTATATTAACTTTTCGTGATTTCATGTTAAGTTTGTCAAATGGTAATGAAAACTGACAGACATCGCGTAAAATGCCGATACTAAAATAACACTGAAAAACAAAGATTTTGGTTCCTGAACCAAAATAGATGAGTCCTATGTATTGTTTTGTACTGAATTCGAATCTGTTTTTAGAATTCTTCTATCACGTATAGGTTTTGAGATATGACAGTTTCAGCTATATTGATTAACTGCAAAAATACAAAGGAAACATCTATTTTGGTTCAGGAACCAAAAACGTTGTTTGGATGTATAACCTTCGGTTGGCTTCTGCCCGAATTGTTCATTCTGACGAAGGTTAAGCTTTTCACTCCACCTTAGACCTACAGTTTAACGTGGAATCCGAACCACGCCCCACCAGCATCCCAGCGTCTTAACCACTAGGCCACCCAGGGTACCCATTTATCTACCAACCATTTTCTTTTATTGTGTGGAAGGATGAACAGCTGGGTTTTGCTGCGTGCCGGCTGCAGTCACCTTGTCTCGATCCTGGGGCCAATGGATTCGTAGTCAGCGACGCTAACCACTACACCAAGTATTAAAACGAAAAACTTGTTAGCAAATGTATAAATGGTTTAATGCAGCTAAATTGACATATATATATATATATATATATATATATATATATATATATATATAGATAGTTACTTTTTATATGCATCCAGTATATATATTTATATAGTTACTTTTTTATATGCATACAGTATATATATTTATATAGTCACTTTTTTATATGCATACAGTAGTATATATATTTATATAGTTACCTTTTTTCATCTATTTTTTATAGTTACCTTTAATTAATGTTACTTTCACTTTTTTACAGGTCATTGTGAAATAAGTGCTTGGAATATTGACGGATTACCTAAAATAGTTAAAAAAAACTGAAAAATATTAAGTATGTCTCGTAGATGTGTTAATGATGCCGACAATTTTTGCTACATTGGTAAAGAATTTACTGTTAAAAATCAGAAAAGGTGCTTTACTCCTATTATAAAAAAAGCGGATCACCTGAAGATCCGCCACCCCAGCCGTTTTTTTAGTTAGCTTTATAAGGCTAACTAACGAAAATGTCACGACCTAACCTAACCAATCGTTAGGTCAAACGAAAAAGAATTTGTCCATTTTTTTCAACGAAAAAAAAATCTTTGCTATTGCAATGATGTTAATGCCCTGAAGAAAGCACTTGCACACGAACACAACATTGAAGAATGGCGGTTGTTCATTGATTCATAAAAATTGAGTTTGAAAACTGTACTGCTACATAATGGGAATATTTTTCCATCAGTTCCCATTGCTCCTTCATTTCACCTAAAAGAATCATATGAAAATATGGAATATCTTTTAAACAGCATAGAATACAATAAGTATAAGTGGAACATCTGCGGTGACCTAAAAGTTATAGCTCTTCTTTTGGAAATGTATCTGGGGTATACAAAATATTGCTGTTTCTTATGTGAATGGGAAAGCAGTGCTAAGTCTAAACATTACATTGTTAGTGATTGGCCAACTAGACAACTAATAGAAGGTCAAAAAACTGTTTTGCATAAAAGTCTTGTTGAATCAAAAAATGTTTATCTACCACCTTTGCATACAAAGTTAGGGCTGATGAAAAATTTTGTGAAAGGTATGGATCGAAACAGCAGAGGATTTCAATACACTAAAGAAAAATTCCCCAAAATCAGCGAAGCGAAAATAAAAGAAGGAATATTTGCAGTTTTAGAAGGGAAAGAAAAACATGCTTGGGAGTGTTTTAAATCTGTCGCGATCAATTTATTAGGTAACAACAAAGCACCAAACTACAAAGATTTAGTTAAAAGAATGCTGGTAGCGTACCACTAAATGGGGTGTAGCATGTCCTTAAAGATTCACTTCCTCCACTCCCATTTAGACTCCTTTCCTGAGAATTTAGGAGCTGTGAGTGATGAACATGGCGAGCGCTTCCATCAGGATATTCTGAAGTTGGAAAAACGGTACCAGGGCAGATGGAACCGTAATATGTTAGCTGATTACTGTTGGTCACTATTGAGAGAAGCTCCTCGTACATCATACAAGCGAAAATATTCCACTAAATCATCTCAGTAGCTTTCTATTTAGGGTTATTTATCTGTATTTGTATAATAAAATAAATTGTTTATATTTGTATAAAAACTGCATTTTTCTCAAAACCTCTACGTGATGGAAAAATTCTGAAAACAGATTCGAACTTAGCGTGAAAAATTCACTTAGGATCAGCTATGTTTATGTAGGAACCAGAAAAAAAGTTTTACGAGTATTTTGTTGTCCATTTCTAAAATGACTATTTTTTAAATCTGGCGATATGTCAAAGTTGGAATGATTTGCCTAATTGTTGTGCTTCGCTGTCGAATTGATTACAACTTTGTCAAAAATGGTGTACTTTGTCAATTTGTGTATTTTGTCTCTCTTGCAAACAGTATATTTTTAGTATTTAATGGATTGCGCGTTTACAGTTTTGGGTTATAATCATATAAAATGATTTCGTCAAATTCAGTAAAAGTGTAAATTTTGTGAATTGAAATCACGATTAAGTAACAAACTCAGAAGTCTGAAGCAGGGAGTTTTAGCAAGTTAAACAGCGGTTTTAGCAAGTTAAATAGCGGTTCAGATGTTGCAAATAGTTTGAATAGAAATTTAGATGATAATAGTAATAAAGTTGAATTCGTTGAAAATAAACTTCACAATATTGAATAAGATTTAAAGAGTGTAAAGTCATAAGAAGGCTTTAAAATAGTTAAGGATTTTAAAGTTTTACGAGTAAAATAAGCCGAAATTCCGACTAAGCGTTTCAAATCCTCTTATTGTCTTACAGGTTTCGCAGAAAGAGATAAAAAAAACCTTATTATTTAGATTATCGATTTATGGCCATATAGATGAGGAATTTGTCAGGCGAAACACGAACAAATAAAATAGGAAATGTGTACCAGAAGCAAAGGATGTAATACAGGAATTAAACGATTTGGGAACGGAAGCGAGAAACCCGATCCTTTTCTCTTGTCAGCGGAAATACTGTTCATATAGACAGGAAACTAAAGTTAATGATTTCCTTGAGAAATATCAAACTTTAACTCATTCCTCGAAAGCGAATCCGGAAGTATTTTAAGTGCGATCGTTTGACTTCTATAATTTGAGGCAACGAAACTAGTGAGAAAGGATATTTTCTTTAAATATCCTTTAAAGGATATTTTCTTTAAAAACAAAACTGGAATACGTGTGTAAAAAGAAAGAAGCAGAATTTATTAATTTTTAAGTTACATTTTAGCAAACATAAATTTTTTATTCGCGATGATGTACTTTAAATCAAATGGGATAAATAAATACACTTTTAGACAATGAAGCATGTAATATATAACGTAGGAGAGGTAATAATGAAAATGCTTTGTAGTGAAACGTAAGCAACAAAGACGAAAACTGAGAAACGTTCAGCATTAATTTGTTTTATATTTAACACGCGCGTAGCATTCATAATAAGTTAAATGAGTTTAAAGCACTGGGCTATAAAAGGCCAGCATAGTAGCTATAACAGAGACATATGCCAGAAAGGATAGAGATTAATTGGCGAATACCAAATTAGCGGCTATAAACTCCTTCATAAAGGTAGAATGGGGAGAATGGAGGGAAGCCTAATGCTGTTTTGGAAAGAGATTCTTCAACCCGTCGAAAAAGGTTAAAGGTTAAAATTGCTGAGGCGAAAGAATGCATTTAACTTTGTTGTTGATTACGGGACCCCGGTTTAGAGGGAATTTAGGGACGAAGTAATTGTATAGGGATACAATTATCATACATTCAGCGACTTTAACTACCCTAACGTAAACTACGATAGATCATAAGTTGAAAGGAGATAATTACTCGAATTTCTAGAAAATAAATTCCTACTTCAAAAGTAAATGAATCCACGCGTGGCAATAATAAATTTAATTTAATTGTCACACTCAATAATAGCTAACTTTGGTGAACTCGACGTTGGCGAGTCATTGAGTATTAGTAACTATAAAATGATTTGATTTCTAATTTTACATTAATGTCAACAAGTTACAAACATTCTCAAGGTCCTTTTGGAAGTTTTAAGAGCCAGTCTAGAAGAGTTTAAAAGTCATTTAGAATGGAAAGAGGTAATAGGTGTGAATGCTGTAAACGCAATTTACAGCAATGCGAGCAATTCTGAAACTTCATTTAATAATAATAATAATGATTGGGGTTGTTTAACCTCCTTCACAACATCTAAGGTCATATGACGGAGGGGACATACAGCTTTACGTGAGATTCGAACCACGGGTCGCTACATAATCTGGACGCGGAGGACGGTCTCCATCCAATTATTACCCAGACCCAATGTCGCTTAACTTCGCTGATCAACGGGAAGCGGTGCTACGACATTGGCTACGACGTAGCCTGAAACTTCATTTAAAATTGTAAATAAAAAAATGAGAGAAGAGGAGAGTAATAATTCTAACACAACAAAAGTGATGGAAACAATGGTGCATTTTAAATCCAACTAAATGTTTTGATTATACAAAATGTGGTCGCATTTTTTTAACATTTAATGTTTAATAGTTTGACAACATTTCTATACGTTCTATATATATATATATATATATATATATATATATATAGGCAGAAAGCTAGGTTTATCAAGCTAGGTTCAATTGACAATATAACAAAACGTATAACAAAATGATGAAATAATAAACATGTGGATTCCCTCTGTGAAACTCTTCATTGTTCCTTTGAACATATCGAGTGGGGTTCTTTTTAGTTGTTCATCTTTTCTACGGCCAAGGACGTTCACATTTGGATAGATGAAACTAGCAGTGTAGAGTTTGTCACGCAAATAAACCCAAAGCCAGGAATCACATGGAGTTAAATCAGGTGATCTGGCTGGCCACTCGATGGGACTTCAACGCCCAACCCCATCTTCCTTCAAGGTTCATATCCAGAATCTCACGGGCAGCTGCAGCGTAATGTGGCGGCGCTCCATCATGTTCATAAAGCCAATTCCTGCAAACACCATTAGTAAACTGTGGCAAAACTTTGTCTCTCAATACCTGGCAATAGCGTTTTCCATCTGTCGTATCTCTCGATATGTCAAAGGAAACGAGTCCTGAATAACCAATGCATGCCCAAACTGTTAGTGTAGCCATTTTAACGGGTTTACCCAACCATATTTTAGGATTTTTTTCGTCCAGTAGTGAACGGTGTTTGTTTTCTTTACTCGTTAAACCGAACACACATTCATCTGAAAATTTGATCTTTCCAAGGAAATCTGAATCACTGTTGAACTTTTGTCTCATTGTTTCAGCAAACTGCAGCCGTTTATTAGAATCATCATCGTATATGAGAGAGAGTAAATGGGCTTGTAACCGTGGTACCCAGTGATTTCAATACCTTTGCTACTGAAAATGTCGAAATACCCAGTTCTTCTGTGACTTTTCTCGTTGAAGTTGTTGGATCGACTTGATAACTGGCGAGGACATTTTCTTTGCTGTTGTCTTCTGTCGCCGTTACTGACCTTCCGCTTCTTGGACAATCTTACCATGCTCCCTGTTTCCAAAAGTTTGAACTTGCAGTATCGAAGAGTGGTTACATTTGGTGGTGGTTTACTGTACAGTATTTTTCTTGAAATAAACGCAAACTTTCTTCACAATTATTATAAGAAATAACCCACGACACAAAATATACTTTTTCTTCATTGCTGTATTCCATCTTTACTGACATGACGGTGACTAGGGCTAGGTCCCAGGGCATTCTTGTTCTAGACTAGGGTCATTCCTGGCCTTGTATAGTTGCTTTGAAAAGTATCGCATACACTGCAGTGATATCATTGGAATTTATTTATCATTAACAAATTGTTTGCATGTATAAAATCCTTAAAGACTTTTCCCCCACCCTGTATAAAGATTATACAGGGTGTTTATAAAGTAACGCAAGTAATGAGACAAATCCGATTTGAACTGGTTTAAACTAGTTCCAACAACTTGTAAACAGCAATTATTTATATATTAACATACAGTATATATTATATATTAGCAGCGTTAATATAATTCAAATCCGATTTGTCTCTTCACTTGCGTTACTTTATACACACGCGGTAAATCTGACTAGGGGCACTATCGGTCATTTTGCATATTTTAATGGTAACGTAATTACTGATCATAAAAGAAGTGGCGACAATCTGAACTCCAAGAGCTGGAGAATTAATTGATTAAGTTCAGCGACGAGGTAATACGTAGTAATACAACGGTTTACTGAATGGTTTGCTAAAATTGGAGATAAAGCGACTATCGATCGGAATAGAGTAAAACCTGTAAACAAAGTACCAGATTGATTAGAGAAATGTCAAAAGAAATTTAATGTGTAGAAGCAAAAAATTGTACATACTGACTTTAAAAACCAGTCCAGATAAAACCCTATCAGGGTTGAGCGTCGTTCCAGAAATTGAGAGACTTAAAGGTAATGTTTACTAAGGAAGGATGTGAAATCTGCAGAACAATGGGTAATCATACCAAGGCAAAATCATAGACTTCATTGTGAAAAATTTCTCTTGCAAGTCAAAATATAAATGTATAGTCGTAACATCACATTTGGAGTACATGGTTCAATTTTTGTCTTCGCCCAGTATATGCGTAAAGATATTTAAAGGTTAGAGACAGTACAACGTAAAACTAAGAAATTAATGGCCTTGTTCTCTAGTGATAAAATAATGTTTTTATTAATTTTGTATTTACTTACTACATTAGATTTATGTGGTGTAGAGTTTCATGTTATCCTTTATTTTACACTTCCTCTACTGAGTAACCAGTTAGGTACACGAGATATGTGTGTACAAAATGTGAAAGAACTCAAGCTGTAATCTTTCCATCATGCATTTCCCTTTTTACAAAACTCTTTGCTACTACTATTTCTTTGTGAAGACTTGCCCATAAGTGGAATGCACAATTTAGTAGTTCTTATTTTCAGGTACTCTCTCTCTCCCTCTCTCTCTCCCTCTTTCTCTCTCTCTCTCATAGTTTCTTTACTTGAGCTAGTCAAGAGTGGATTCTAGTGTCTTTGTTAGCTTCTAACTTCTGCAATTTTCTTTCAAAACTTCACACTCTGTGTAGATCCTGATAACGATTTTTCTTCTAATCGGATATTGCATTAATTGTATATTTCTTAAAATATTAATATGACTTTCATGTCTGTGCAGTCATTAATTTTGTGCAGTATTTTCAAAAAGGACATTTTGGATTTTTAATTCTTCAGTTTAGGCTTAGGCAGCGTCCGTAACTCAGTGGGTAACATCGTTTCCTTTCAAGTAAAGTAAAGACACTGAAGTCGGGGTTTCAACTCCAGATGGTACTGGTTAATAATAATCCAGGAGTTATGGCAACTGGCCACATTAATCTGTCCAGGTTTTGTCAGTTTCTGACTATCGGCACCAGTTATTGTTAATAATATTCATTACGTCTGAATCATTTTATGTGGAATATGTGAGAGGCTTTCATTTTCATTTTCACTTTCATCCTTTAAATTCAATTTGTCTTCATTTTTTACATAAGTGCAGAGAAATGATTTGTATTTATTCCTCATAATTTTTACTGCATATTTTTAATCATCTAAACTGAGACTTAATATTTATTTCAGGTTAGTTCTTATTTCCCTTAATTTCCTTTCTAATATTTGTTTCTCCGTTTTGTTTTCTCTGCATTTGTTTATGCGCTCCACAATGTGTTTTTGGGTTTGAAAAGTACCTGATTTATTTTCAGTGCTGCCTTCTTTTTGTCTTTTTGGTATTCGGTTAACTTTCTAATATTATTAGCTCAATTATACTATAATACCGATATCAAATTGTTTTTCTCCGGCCCTTGAAGCATAAAATTTCCCTGTAATTTCTTCTAATTTCGCTTATAATTTCATAAAGTTTTTTCTCCTTTCAAAATTCTTTCTTTTCAGTAAGTTTTGTGTTTCTTTTCCTATCTTTGCCTACTTGTCGTTTCTCAACAAACTCGTGATGACTGCAGTTTATCGTACAGTATGTTGGAAAAACTACACGCTAGTTTAAAGTATGAATCAATGAACATGAAGGCGTTAGCACTCTTACAAATATCAGTTTACTGACCCAGTTTATCCAGTTATGTATTTGAAACCATTCTCTTGAATCGGGTCATCCAATAAGAACTGGTAATTTAAGAATCCTTGCAAACCAGAAAACAAGACCTCTCTACTTTGAAAATAATTCTTATATTTTCACCTAAGATTGTAGTGGCGTAGATAATATGAAAATTTGGCGATGAAATAAGACGATTTTATTTATAAAATTTAGCTCATCCAACTTATATTCAATTCTAAAATGAAAATAGGCTGATATTCCGTCATAAAGTTAAATTTAATGTAAAATATTATAGGTCATTTTGTACTAAAGAGATGGTGATAGAGATTATCAAAAGTTATGTTTATTGTTTAATTCAGAAAGGAATATTACACTTTAAACGATAACAAAAACTTGGTTACAATTTTCTCGAAATTTTGTTTGGGAAGATTTTATTCGAATTTGAATGGCTTCAATGTTCCAACAAATTAGTGTGACAACTTTGCGTAAAATTCATTGGTTTTGTAGGACGTCACAACGAATACAATTGTTAGTTCCATGTCATCTGTTTTATTGTGTTCCAAAGACTTCGTAGTCCTAGATCATGATCACATATTTGATAAACCCTATCGAGGAACATATTTCTTTTCTACAGGAAGTGATGTCAGTTTAGAAAATATAAAATATAGTCTTTCCATAACACCATAATTCTCCAGCAAATTTCCTTGAACATAGTTTTCATGGAATTAGTGTTTCATTTCATTTACCCATTAAGCAGTTTCTAACTGCTGACTGAAAAATTCCTACAAATTTTGAATGTAACATAATCTCATTCTCCATCACAATTGACAAGATTTTGCTTGTAACACTTTCTTCATTGTCGTTATGATATTTATTTTTAAACAAATACTCGAAATGTTTTCCAATTTTCTCTGAGCAGTGCATATGCTAAGAAAATTTGCACATGTAGTGAATCCACGCGTATAATACAGGGTGTCCCAGAATTAACTATCTATTTCAATGAAATCGGACAAATTTTTTAAAAACACACTTTTATTTATGTTTATCATGTTTAATATGTGTTAAAAATGTATAAATTTCTAAATTTTTTTCATAATTTTATTTTCATAATTTTTTCATTATCTGGTCCAATGAAAGACCGTCTGAAGTCATAGAATGGCAAAGAGACTCTCCAAAAGTTAACGTGTGGCTTGGAATGACCAAATCCAAAATTTATGGTGCTCCATCTTGTTGAAACACAACATTATCAAGAATGTCATCATCAAGAAGCTGTGGTTCGAGAAACTGCTGAAGCATATCAAGGTAGACGGTACCTGTTACAGTTGCTTCCGCAAAGAAGAATGGGCCATAAATTTTGGATTTGGTCATTCCAAGCCACACGTTAACTTTTGGAGAGTCTCTTTGCCATTCTATGACTTCAGACGGTCTTTCATTGGACCAGATAATGAAAAAAATATGAAAATAAAATTATGAAAAAAATTTAGAAATTTATACATTTTTAACACATATTAAACATGATAAACATAAATAAAAGTGTGTTTTTAAAAAATTTGTCCGATTTCATTGAAATAGATAGTTAATTCTGGGACACCCTGTACAACACAAAATAAATGTTCTTAAATAGGCCTTATTCTAAATATTTTAAATACCATAAATTTTAATAAATAATTGTAATTTTGTTAGTAATCTTGTACAGATTCAAATTTAACCCTTTGTGGCTCTCGGCTACGAAATACTAAGACACACAAACACTCGCAGAACATGACACTACAAATCGTCCGTTCATCAAGAATTAATATTAGTTGGTTTTTTTTATGCAGGAAGGAGGGGGACGAAAGGCGAGCGCCCGCAAAAGCGACCCCTCCACAGAAGACGGAGAGAGCCAAAAACAAGGTCTCCAAGGCTCAATTATGCCATTTTTAATTTTTTTTTAATATAAATTTTGAAAAGGTTGTGTAGTGTGTAAGATGCATGTGTGTGTTGTGTAATGAGCAACAGAGGGAGAAGTGTGTGTTTGAGACCATTCTGGACTGCTCACAGGGTAGATAAGACACGGAAAAAGGTCAGCTAAGGAGGACAGTGACAGGAGAAACGGGAGTTCCAGCACTCCCTCTCTTCTGTCTAACATCCACCCCGGAGTACTTCCCTGGTCGATTGGTGTCTACAATCTCCTCCAAAGAGTAGAGCTTTCCGTTTTCTTCTGAACATAAAGTTTAAATGCAGAGAGAAAATTTTTCAGCTGAAAAATGTCGTTTAATAAAATGGAAATATAGAGCAAAACTATAGATATGTTGAAACGCATAAGAAATTCTCGATGGCGTAATGAGAAGAAGATTCTGTACATTATGTGAAGGGTCTCAAGGACAAGGGTTTGAATGCAGTAACTATGACGAAAATTTATGTATTTATTTCTTTATATACTGTATACAATTTGCATAAATGAATAGTTAAATTAGCGAAAAATTTCTGTTATAAAATAAGGTTTTAGGGAATTTAGTAAGACTTCATGGAGTAAATTTGAACATAACTAAATCCAAAATAAGCTCATTTCATATTTAATTTAAATTTCAAATGGACGAAAACAGTTAACAAAAAAAAAAGGATGCAGTAGTTGTACAAGTTCATGAAGTTCCGTTAATCTGAAGAAAACTCATATGGAAAATCGTATTTCAAAAAGGCGGCTGTGACTAACGGAAGGATTTTCGACGAAGCGACGGAAATACGGCTCTCTGTGAAGGTCGGTTGAATGGTCGTGGACGTAAACCTCTTTATTTTTCTTCTTTAATGGATGATTAACCCTAGAAGACCAGTTTGGGACAGCGAACATAGCGGCTAGTGTTGGCTCTACGTAACCCAATAATGAAAATTATATTTATAGGTTGAATTAAAGAATTTATTTTTACTAAACAATAATAAAAATTGGATCAAGTAAAGATAAGCACCCCCAGCCTTCTTTAATTAGCCTTATAAGGCTAACTAACGAAAATATCACGACCTAACCTAACCAATCGTTACGTCAACTGTACGCCCTTGACGATTGGTTAGGTTAGGTCGTGATATTTTCGTTAGTTAGCCTTATAAGGCTAATTAAAGAAGGCTGGGGGTGCTTATCTTTACTTGATCCTAAAAATTAACTTGCGTAGAAATAAAAAAAAATTTCCAGAAAAACAAATGTACTTTTATTGTAATTGGCCACGCTGGCTTTCTAGGATTAAACCTTTCTTGACAGGACTTATTTACTGATTGGTTAAACTACATGTTGAGTTGCAATACTCTTAAGATCCTTAAAAAAAAAGGAGGATGAAGAAAATGGGGAACAAATTCTTAAGGGGGTTATAAACAACTAAACCTAAAGACAAATTCAGAGACATCACAGCAAAAGTGCGCCGTTACTGGCTAGGAAATCATAGCAAAATGGCACAGCGGATGAAACGACGATTCGTTGAGAAAAAAACAGGAAAAATGGCCAACAATTTCGTTGAGAATGTGCTAAGATAGTTTTTACGGTGATAGGTCATTTTATATTTTGTTGTCTTTGTTAGTTGAAGTCTGAACACTTTCCTCGAAAATCGAGATAAAATTTGTCGACATGTCAATAAGTTTCTTTTAACTAAAAGTTTTTGTCTTACAAAAGGTCCAAGCGGGATTAAAAATGTTCAAAACTGGGCTGGTTTTAATATTTATCATAATACTGATATTCCAAGGTAAATCTTTTAAATAACGTATATAATATACCCAATTTCATAAGTTTGTCCTCAGAGGCGCATAAAAGACCATGAAAGACGGAGATATAGCTACTTCAAGGATTTAAATTCGCCATCAACATTGGCCCAGTTACCATGGGAATCGATACATTTTTATTAATTTTTACGAAAATCATTCATTTGGAAACATATTTTAGGAAACATTATAACTATTATTATTATTAGCGTGCAATACTTTTTAATTTAACATCATTAACTGTCACAGCATATGCATTGCTTCTTAAAATACTCTTCCAAATAAAGGTTTCATTTAGAAACGCATATAGTGGTTTCCATGGTAACGATGTTGTCTGAAAACTGAAACCTTCGAATTATTGCGTCTCTCTCTTCTTTATAGTTTTTTGTGATGTGCGTGTAGACCTCATGCACTGTGTATATATATATATATATATATATACTGCACACGCACACGCACACATATATATATATATATTTTTTTTTTATTATTGGGGTTCTTTAACCTCCTTCGCAACATCTAAGGTCATATGACGGAGGGGACCTACAGCTTCACGTGGGATCCGAACCACGGGTCGCTACATAATCTGGACGCGGAGGACGGTCTCCCATCCAACTACTACTCAGACCCAATGTCGCTTAACTTTGCTGATCTCCGGGAAGCGGTGTTACGACATTAGCCACGACGTAGCCCATATATATACATATATATATATATATATATATATATACACACACACAGGGTGTTTCAGGAGGAAAGGTCAATACTTCGGGAGGTGATAGTATCGGTCATTGTGAGAAAAAAAGTTCATATGAACATGTGTCTAATTCTGAATGGTTACGGAGATAGAGCTGTTTGAATCTACAAATACAAAAGCATTGTTAATGGTAATCAAGAAAAAGAAACCATTATTGTTTCTAACATTTAATGTTTAAACATTGGCAGTTTGAATGTACCGATTGGTATCGATTGACTTATGTTACATGCTTACATTACAGCTTACATGGTTCAAGGTTATAGGGGAGGGGAGGGGGAGGAAGAGCTGCGCGCACATCAGATTAAAACAGCTCTATCTCCGTAACCATTCAGAATTAGACACATGTTCATATGAACTTTTTTTCTCACAATGACCGATACTATCAATTCCCGAAGTATTGACCTTTCCTCCTGAACCACCTATATATATATATATATATATATATATATATATATATATATATATATATATATATATATATACTGTATATATATATGTGTTCCCAATATTTTTATTTTCCCGTTATTTTATAATGGATGTATATTTCATTATTGGGGTTTCTTCTTCAGAAAAGTAACAGATTGGGGGTTTTATTCTGTCTATACCTATACATTTCTAATGTTTCACTACTTATTACTTAATAAGTAAATATTTTATATTATAGCCGTTCTTTCACCATTTCATACTTAAAGCAGTAACTTTTCCTAACTTCGTAGAAATTAGGAAAAAGTTATACCGCTACCACTAGACTTTAGTATAGAAAGTCTTAATTTCTTTAAGGAAAGCTAAGTCTTAACTAAGCCTCCTCAATGACCAAGTCTACACGGAACAATATGGCTGAACTCTCAACCAGTGATGCCGCGTTTGCAGCTGGAACAGAAAATCAAGATCAGTGAGTGGTTTCATGTGACAACAAATGCTGTGACGAAGGTGCGTAGGAACTTTGGCAAATAATATTGATGCAGAGATCCACCCGATAGAAAGACGATATCACGAACTTTTAGAAAATTTCAAAGAAAATGAAATCAACATAAGGGCAATAATGGTAAGCGACGATCCACAAGAACTGTGGAACACGTAAGTACTGTATAGTTCATGAAATTATTGTTCGCAGTACGCAGAAGTCAATTCAACGTTTGTGAGCAGAAGTAGGTATTTCACGAACATCTGTGCATCGTATATTTCATATTAAGTTAAATTTTTTTCCTACGAAATTTATTCACAATCTTCACTGACTAACGTTCAAAAGCAAAAACGGATGGCATTCGCAACATGGATGCTATCAAAGCTAGAAGAAGATCTTGAGTTTTTGAAACATATCCAGTTTGCTGACGAACGTTATGTACATCTGTGTAGGGAGATTAGTTGGCAAAACTTTCGTTAATGGGAAGTAATGATGGCGCACTAATAGAGCTTTCATTCTGTGTTGCTAAACTCAACATTTCGTGTTATACCTGGGTGATATGGTGTAGCAGGTCCATACTTCTTTGAGACAAACTGGAAAAGCAGTAATGGTAACGCAAAACTCATATCGTCAGATGATACAAGACTTCTACTTACCACAACTAATTAGTTTGTCCCGTAAAAGAAATAACTACATTATCCCAGATTCCCAGAGGTTTCAGCTGGATGGAGCACCTCCACACACACTGCTTGTGAAACTCGTATCTTTTTGAGGAAGAATTCTTTTGGGCGATTAATCTCCCTTCATGAGCCATTGGAATGACCTACATACTCATTTGACCTCACACCCCTTGACTTTTTGTGGGTTACATAAATGACAGGATCTATTCTACCAAGCCTAAGACACTTGAAGACGTCTATGAGGTAATCAACAACATCCCGGCTGAGCTATTTCCAAAAATTATGTCAAACATTTGTCCAAGGTTGAATATTGTGTTAGATAAAAAATAGCGATTACGCTGAACATGTTGCTTAATTAAGGTTAATAACCTCCTATGTTTTATGTAGTTACTGCGTTTGTATTTGTGTCTAGATTTCATTTTTAAGGTTAGAACATTTATTTAGAAATAGGGGCATTTTTTGGGGACACTTGATATATACAGTATATATATATATATATATATACAGGGTGGGCCAAAAAACTATTACCCTGATTTTGAACAATATAATTTTACTTTATCAAATGTTATTTGTGCAATCAATATATGTGTCTTGTATAGAATTTTATGGTTTATCTCGTGATGAAGTTGGATTTTTGCGAACTGTAACCATAATTTTGTCTTTCTTTGTTATACAGACACGGGTAGAAAAACTTTCTCTTTCTATACAGTTACTCAATTGAGTCCAAGTTTATGCGGAATATGCCCTCCTCCATTATCAATGCACGCTTGCAACCTTGCTCGCCATTGATCTACCGCATCAAGAATTTTTTCTTGGTAATAAACAGCAGTGATTTTGGCATTTTGATCAACGAAAACAATCTCTGACTTCTCTAACTTTCAAATAAAGGTGGAAACCATGACTTTTTGAGAAAAATGCGGATGTTCCCTATAAAGTCGATCTAGATTGATAGATTTTTTGTCCTGTCTTCCATAAACTCGGTCATTTTGTGTGTTTATTGTTGAAGCAACTGTAAAGTTCTTCTAGTCGCTGAACCATATTTTCAATACATCTCTGTCTGGGAATCGATCTAACAGAGCACAGCATTTTTCAACTCTTGCTTGCTTATTTGATGCAGAGAGCTTATAAACTTCGACTCTTTTAAAACATTTAAGACCAAGATCATCTTTTACTATACGACGAACACTAGAGCGAGAAATACCAGTAGTTTTTGAAATTTCTCTAACGGACTTGTGGGTGTTGGGCCGTTCTTCTTGACTGCATATCATGGATGAAAACATGTCAATATTTTCCTCAGTACGTGATGTTTTTGGCCTTACACTGCCTTCTTTTCGTTTGGTCGACCATGTGATATTGATTTTCTTTACGAGATATTGAAGTCCAGGTATCGTCCATCGTTTATTTGGAAACTCTTTCTTCATTCGTTCTGCACCCCAGTGTTTCTCCTTACGCATGTTCAATATCAATGATTCATCTTCCAAAGAGTATTTCATTATGTTATAACTTGTTCACCAACTACAGCAGAATGATGGTCTGAAATGAAAAAGGAAATAAATTAATTATTTTGTGTAAAAATTAGGAAAATTAATTATTTATGGAGAAACTGACTGTCATCTGAAAGTATCAGTTGCTGACTTTGACCGCCTTTCAATTGAGCACCATATTCTGATACCTCCCTCCAGTTGTGAGCCTGTACCTCTACTCCTGGGGCGTTGAATCTAGATTCAAAGCCAGCGTTTGAAAGAGTAAAAGTATGGGTACAACATACGGCCTCAACAGTAAGATCAATATGCAGGGTGAGCCACAGTATTGTTTTCAAAAGTTGGGTAATAGTTTTTGGCCCACCCGGTATATATATATTTATATATACAGTGTGTATACAGGGCGTCCCAAAAAAATTTATACACACTTTAAATAATTATAAAGGCAGTGTTTATTAAAATACATTTCATTTTCAAAATGTAATAGAATCTGCAGACATTATTTAATTGTTTTGTCAACGCCTGTTTTCAAACTGACGTTCGTTCCGGTCCAGGCACTGCTGATAACGCGAAGCAATGGAATCGCAAACATCACGAAACATTTCGTTTGGTATTTGTGTGCATTCTCGTTCAATGGCTGCTCTCAGTTCAGCGACTGTTGCAGGTTTTATAGCGTAGACTTTGTCTTTTAAGTATCCCCATAAAAAAAGTCTAGTGGTGTGAGGTCTGGTGAACGCGGAGGGTATTCTACGAAACCCCTTCGTCCAATCCACATCCACATCGTGCCAAGTACCACTCGCAATACTCCACTCTTCGGTCCGGATCATCTTCATTAATAGCATGGACTAATCTTGGAATGTAACTTTTCCATTGACAGCGCTTCAAAATGCGTTGGACAGACGATTCTGAAATTCCTACCTCACGACTCGCTTGCCGCACAGATTTTCTTGGACTTTGGTGATACGTTTCCAGTACTCATTCTTGCTTTGTGGGGCTTGTCGATGTCCGTGGTCTTCCGAACCACTCTAAACTTCAAACTTATCTCTAATTCGAGTGATGGTAAGTCGCGTTGGTGGATCTGTTTGAAACTCCCTCCTAAACTGTCTTTGCACTTCAACTGCGTTTTCACACTTCCAGTAGCATTTTAGAATGAATTTCCTTTGTTCAAAGCTTAGTCTGACTGCCATTATTAATTCTAATGGTTTAACTTGGAAAGAAAGAAACATCAATTGAGCTATCAGCTGTTAAAGTGTGTATACATTTTTTTGGGACGCCCTGTATATATATATATATATATATATATATATATATATATATATATATATATATATATATACCTATATATATATATATAGAGGGTGTTTCAGGAGGAAAGGTTAATACTTCGGGAGGTGATAGTATCGGTCATTGTGAGAAAAAATGTTCATATGAACATGTGTCTAATTCTGAATGGTTATGGATATAGAGCTGCTTGAATCTGA
>JAJOZX010010114.1:92500-137450 GCA_023014485.1 Bathynomus jamesi
CTTCTTTCCCCCTGTTTTTATACTGGTTGTTGTTTCAATAATGCTGTAATATGATATTATAATTGGGGATATTTCTATATTATCAATTAAGTTACTGTTGTTTGTGAATACCAAATGTAGGCAGTTGTTTTTACTTGTGTTTTCTCTTATTTCTTGTTAACATCAATTCATCAGGTAGAGCTAGCAGCATTTTTGCCAGATCCTGGTCTTCCCGTGTGCCTGTCTTGTCTTGGTTTATATGTATATTTCTCCCTATCCTTTTATATTTCATAAATGGGAAATTAAAACACCTATGTCATGGTATCTGAGAATTTTGTATTTGGAGGGTTCGGAAGGTCTGTATATTTGATTTTTCAACTTTTGCTGCTACCAGTTCTACGTAGCTGTTTGAATTACTTACTGTCATATCTGCCATATGTTTGTAATGTGCATAAATGTGTATAAACAGCAGTCTTACTGTTCTATCTGCTCGAAATATGTTATAGCTGCCAATTTGTACTTCCTTTTTGTCAATACAAAACCCACAGTTTACACAGTTTGTCTTGTCTGGAAGTCCTTCAGATGAGTAAAGTAAAGTCTGCTCTTGTTTCTTGCACGAGTCCTTTCAGGTATGTAACTTTATCCAAGGAATGGCTTGTTTTAGACCCTGTACATCAGGGCGGAGTGAAACAACTTTTTATTTCAAATTTATTTGCCTCACTTGTTTTTCGGTGTATTAGAACATAAAAATGATGTATTCAGTCATTTAATGTTTGTAACTCAAACCATCTCTTGCATTTTTACATAAAAGCAAAATGGCCATCAGCCGGTTGTCCATAAATTAAAATATGATCATAACATAAAACTAAGTGTTTTCTCAAAAACAATAATTGAAGGAAAACGCTTTATAATGCAAAACTATACTTAAAAAACATTATTGTGCATATATTGTATTGAAATAAAATTGTATCTGGTCTCACTTGGTTGGATGCCGTAAATCAATTACATTTGAATGTGATATAAAACCCGCTCATCTCAAATATTATTATTTTTTCAGGAGAGGCATCAGATCCTTTTTGGTTTCAAGTGAGGGAAGCAGAGAACGACTTTTTATTCTTGACCTAATAAATCCGTCTCTTGATTCCTGTGATATTACTGATGCTGATGCATCTGTAACCAACTTCAGGGCTCTTTCAACGTTCTGTGTGTAAATGGGGTATTGCTCAACTTTGAAACATTTTGTTTCGTACTCAGGCAATTCTTCATCACACAATTTAGAAGCGAGAGGTGGTTCACTGATATCAATCCTACCCCAGAAGATGATGTCTGTCCAATGTGATGCTTTAAAGTTCAATTCTGTTACTCTAAATTCTCTGATTTTCCTTGTATTGGCTTCCTTACACTTTTTTGTCTGTATTATTCGATCGACTGCAACTTTGCACAGCTTTTGCTCACTATCTGATAGCATTGATAGAAGAATATTTTCTGAGTGAGCAAAATAGGCATTCCGTGATATATAAGGTTGGACAACTTTTTGTATATCTTGGGGTAACAGGTTGAACCTTTTTATTGCATCAAAGATATGTTTGGGTCCATCAGACAAATACTGTTTAAATTGTATATTGAAACAGTTAGGACCATAGTTTGTTACTATGAACAGAACAAGGCTACGTAACTCTCTGGAGGGATTCTTTTGGGAGACATAATAACGACATAGTCTGTTAGCTAGAGTTAACCATCTTGAGTTGTTAAGGGGACCAGGCTTGAGTTTCTCTAGGCTTCCGTCAACATATCCTTCTCTTATGGCCCCAATAATTCTGAACATGTATTATTGATCATTACTTAAATCTTCTATGAGCTCATCTGTGAGAACTGGGATGCTATCGGCCCCATCCGTAATTGGGGAGAACTTTACCAGGCATCTCATGGCAAATCTTAAGAGCATTACAAATAGATCCACTGAATGATCTTGGCCCAGATGTGTTGTGTGAAATATTTTCTCGTTATCATAGTTATAACCAAATAACGCACAATATAACACGATATCTTCTCTCAAAAACCGATAGATATTATACTGGGATCTTTCAAAATATGACTTTCCGCCATTTTGTTTTCGGCAAAAATGCGGTGGGTGGAGGTTCCTAAAAAGAAAATATTATCTTTCTAGAACTTCTAGAAGGTCAATACACCAAATCATGAGTGAGGCAAGACGGTTTAATATTTTCACTCCACCCTACTGTACAGTACAGTATGTTGGCTAGGATAATTTTGATTTTTCCCTTTCAATTCCTCTTTACTGTACGTAGTTCAGATTCGTTATCCCTTCGTAGTGCATGTTTCGTTGCCCTGTAATCCTCCGAGAATTTTCCTTTCTTTTGTATCTGTTTCGATACATGCTGTCTCAATCTCGTACGTAATTTTCTTCTGCATTTATTCTGCTCGGCTCTCACATCCCCGTATTTGTTGACTCTCGTTGTATTTGTTGAATGATATTCAGTTATTGAATCGTGTTGGCTACATCTAAAAATTTGGTTGCCATGTTTGCTGATGATTTTGGCTGCTCAACTATCGTGTTCCCTTGAGGGTGGTGGTAACGGCAATTGTGCCCGTACTTGCATCTTCTGTATCTTTCATAAGTTTTAGAGAGAAAGGTGGTGGAACTTGCAGTTGTTTCCAAATTTACATTTTCACTTTTGTAATGGAATTTGCATAAAGTCGGATGTGCATAGATGCATTGCCTGCCCCTGTATCTGCGATGCCCTTTTGAATAATATTTGCATACGTGTCCTCTATGTTTTTGTTTTTATCGTCTTTTTGTCATTTGGTGATTTCACTATCACGGTTTGTGCTTACTTCTTTTATTTTTTCATGACTTCTTCTTGCGGTGTCTTTACTTTTATTTCTCTCTCATCCACACCGTTTTCCTTCAGGCATTCTGGGCATCCTCTGACCCATTATTCTCTATTTACAATCTTCGTACATGAGTCACAGGTAAATTTGATGCCCGTAATCTGTTTCGCGTTCGACAAGAAAGATATTTTCTTATCTTCCTAATTCTCACAGTTAAAGTCAAGTAATTTTTGACAAAAGTCATGCATGATTGCTTCGTTTTCAGTCGTTGCTAAATTTCATCAGTTACAGTTATGGTGGTAATTCTCATATTATCTATGGTCATAGTATCAATTAATATGACCATAGATTGGAATACTTTTATCTGCGTAATCTATAATGCACTTATTTACACTCAATAAATTTCACTTAAAAACTCATATCCGTGAATTCACTGATACCTTATACACTCTCGGATGTTAATCCCTTGTTATTTTGATATTAATATAGAGAGAGAAACAAAGCGTCCATTCCCCATGATATATAAACAAACTATGTAACTATAATTATAACTATATATCTATCTATCCATCTATCTAGCTATATATATATAGAGAGAGAGAGAAGGAGAAACGCATAGATAGATAGATAGGTAGTTACATAAATAGAGAGATAGGTAGATAGATAGATAGATAATCAGATAGATATTTGATGAAGAAAAGTTACCACCTACTCTCAAACTGCCTCTGTGAAATGGCACGCAAGGAGAGTCAAGAAGTAAGATCAGAAATTTATAAAACCTCGTACTGGATGTTATTAAGTCTATATATGACGATGTTGTATTTCCCTTTTGTAAACTCTTAAAATAATTTTCTGGCTCGAAAACTAGAGGCGTTTTTATACTTTCAAAGAACCCTCTCCTCCTGTTGCTTCAAGAATGATGAATAACTTTCTTGTCCAGTCCAGTATATTTTTACTTCATTTTTTTACCATTTGCTCAGATTCTTCAAACAATCGGCAGACGTATAATATATAACATATATCTTTCGTGCCGTCGTGCCGTCTTTTCAACGAGTGTGGCTTCAGATTTTTTCAGTCAGTGCCTAATTTTTATCTCCAGTTTTTTTTAATTTTTGACGTAAAAGTTCTTTGTAAGACTTCTGTAATCGTAATGTCTCTCTTTTTATGTGGATTTTTTGTTTTGTTTTCGGAAGACTGAGCAGTAATCAGTTTCTAGTGGAAAAAAAAATCCATAACTTTAGCCTGATGCTCATTCTTCCATTCTAAAAACTTCAAACCATACCCATTATTTTTCTGACTATGACAGTTTTTGGAATGTAGTGTATTCTGAAATCTGTGGCTATTATATATATATATATATATATATATATATATATAGAGAGAGAGAGAGAGAGAGAGAGAGAGAGAGAGAGAGAGAGAGAGAGAGAGCTCATTAACAAAGGCTGATTCATCACTGACTTCAAACTGAGAAATGGACGTTTGTAACATTTATTTACTCAAGTTCGTTCATTGATATAAGAATCACGGATTTTAAAGTTAACTTCAAATTGTGTTATCACCCTTTATCAGACAATGATGATAAACACTGAATTTTACTGGATGTTTTACCCTTTAAATTGGGTTGACACGCTGCATCTTATCAAATTAAGTTTTTTGTTACAAATGGCGTAGTTGGCGTAGTTTTTACTTCAATTTCGAGTTATTATCAACCATTTATTTGAAAGGGATAACAAATTTATGGGGATTTATGAACGTTGATCAGTAAATATTACCTTTTCCTTTTGAGAACCTGATGCTTTTGTGTAACAGAAACGAGAATTAACAAGTGGCCATAAACTTTCTCTATTTAATTATATTCAAGACACTGCGTACAACACATATATTCACTTTAATAATAATAATAATAATAATAATGATAATAATAATTATTATTATTATTATTACGCTTATTAAAATCAAGTAAATCGACTAAAACCACAAATTATATAAAAGTGTAGAAAAATGGCATTTGTTGTTAAAAAGAAAACTTGACAGACTAATCAAAAAAGCAAACCAACAATTTATTGAATGAAATGGTGACCTAAACCTGACATGGAAGTTAATTAACAAAACATGGAAAGATTTTCCACAAACACTTCTCATAAATAATGATTATAAGTGGTTCAGACCGAATATTTTCCCGGTTCTCTAAAAGTACATTGCATATATCCTATATTTCAAAATGGTAATCCGAAACTCGACCATAAACTACCGTTCAATATTGTTTTTTAATATGATCTTGTCGATCATGGGAAACTATTTTGAGAAAATAATATATCGACAACTAATAACGTCCTTCACAGAGGAAAAAATACTATCACCATATCAGTTCGGCTTTAAAGCAAAAACCCTTACGGAAGATGCCGATATTGCGTTAACTGAGGAAATCTATAAAAAAATGCGATATCCTCAAAACTTCTCATTATGGAGTAAGAGGTGTGTCTTTAGGCCAACTTAATTCCTCTTTAAAAAGAAGAAAGCAATACGTCACTGAAGATAAAAGTGAACCAGATTTTAAATCATTCACACACGGAATGACAAAGGGTTCATTATTGGGACATCTTCTGTTCCTGTGCCATTTCAATGATTTCCATAACTGCCGCAACGCAACCAGTATTCAGTATAGAAATGACACAACACTTCTCATATCTAACAAAGACTTGGGTACTTTACAAGAAAGAACAAACATGGAGCTCTCCCATATTTATAACTGGCTGAAAGCAAATAAAATATCGTTAAATCTATCAAAAACCTCATATATGATAATAACAAAGAGAAAATAGGATATAATTTTAAACATACTACACATATAGATCATAGATGAATAAATAGAGTATTAGAGATATTAGCATTAGGTGGTTATTTTACATGAAAAACTAACATTCAAAGGGATCATCGAACACACATTAAGTTAACTCTCAAAGTTCACTTAATTCATGGATGAATTAAATCACTACATTCCAAAGTGTATACGACTCAACCTATATTACATCCGTACACACTTTCCTATACTATTTAACATAGCAATTTGGGAAAATACAAGCTATTATATTATTTGTACACTAAACGTATTGTATAAAGAATCATCAGAATCATATCAGGTACCAAAACCAACCGAGAACACACAAGCCTTATGTTCAAATCCCTAAAACTTCTTAACCCTCTATGGACAGAATTTTCTCTAGGGTTAAGTTATAAATCCGTGTATATGAAAGGTTAGAAACTTATAACAGCGGTCCATACAGGGTTAAGCTTAATTACCTGCACATGTTGAATATCTGCTGAACGATTCATAAAATACTCGTTTTTCCAAAGGAAACTCCTGTATTAATTATGGAAACCATACCAAATAACCAAGTAAACCACTCATCCGACCTAAGACATGATAACTACAACTTCCATAGACTTAATTTCACACTTGAAACATGAAGGGTATCCCTCTCATACGAACGAATTTATATTTGGAATGACCTGAAAACAAAATTAAAAGCCATAGTTAAAATGGAAAATCTTGAATGAGTATTATCATTTTTCCTTTCTTTACCTTTCTTCCCATATCCTATTTGTTGATTTCTCCTGAAACCTTTAAAGAAGTCAATTTCATGCTTAAATTAGTGCTTTGTTTAATTAAGTATATTTATTTCACTTACGTTTATGCGAATCACCATTGATCTGTTGAATTCTTATTTCTATAATGATTCTAAATTACTATATATATAAATACCACGACTTGACGGACATAAATTGCATATAATAATCAGTGAGATGAGCCAGAAACTGGTACAACGCTCAGGACAGCTAATGCGGCACATTGGTTTAAGTTCTGTTGTTATTATTATTATTATTATTATTACCACTATCATCGGTATTCAATCCCTGAGATCAGTTTCTTCACTTCTCTTGATGGGGAACGGTGTTACGTACTGAGCTATGAACGCTGGTTTTTATATAATATGATATATTATTGCATGTAATTAATTACATGCAAGTAATTATTTCCTCATATTTGGCACTTATGAAGCTGAACAATAAATAATTTAAATTATTATTATTATTATTATTATTATTATTATTATTATTATTATTATTATTTCCTACCTCTCAACCTCTCTTCGCTGCTTTGCTTTAAAACTTTCGCTTGTCTTTAAATTTTCTTACTTCTTTTAACCTTCTTTCTTAAACAGACAGCCTCGTAGGGACCAGCCGGTCTGTTGCTGTTTGGTGTCCTTTGTATCCCTTTGTATTATTATTCTCATTATTATTATTATTATTATTATTATTATTATTATTGTCATTAATATTATTATTGTAAAAATCTAAGGTGTTTGCAACGCGCGTTTAACTTACTCCACTCGAATCACAACAGCAAATGTGAGAAGCGATAATTAATTAAATGTCAGTTGCACTGAAATGCTGCAACTTCATTTGAGTATACATTTTTAAAGAACACAAAGTGAATCAAGTATAAAATTCTCTTCACAGGAAATACTGCAAACATTTTCGGAAAACATTTTCCGTTTGAGATTTTCAACAGTATTTTCACTAATTATATATAATTACATATCGATATTAAGTGGTAATAAACTAGAAAATTACAATATGAAATTCTGCATTTGAGTAATTAACCGATGATTAATTTTTAATGGACCTTCATAAATATTATTAACACACTTAAAATGTTATCATATTACATTAATTTAAAAAAAACGTTAAATAAACTCACTCTCTTTCTCTGTCTCTGTCTTTCTTTCTGTCTATCTGTCTCTGTCTGTCTGTCTGTCTGTCTCTGTCTATCTCTCTCTCTCTATACACACACACACACACACACACACACACACACACACACACACACACGAGGGTAATTCAATAAGTATCCGCACTTTTTATTTTCACAATTTTATTTTCACATCTGATAGATTATAAACACATCACTTCTCAACATACTCTCCCTGTTTCTCAATACACTTAGTCCAGCGATCTAACAGCTTCCTAATGCCATCACAAAAGAATGTTTTTGGTTGTGTGCGTAGCCAGTCATGCACCGCCTCCTTCAGGTCATCATCGCCTTGGAATCGCCGACCTCTCAAAGCGTCTTTTAGTGGTCCAAACAGGTAAAAATCCGAACGTGCCGGGTCTGGACTGTAGGCTGGATGGTCGAGAACTTCAAATTTAAGTTCTTGAAGACATTTTCTAGTCTGTGCAGCGGTATGAGGGCGCGCATTGTCGTGTAACAGAATAACACCTTCCGACAATCTCACTCTCCGTTTTGTGCGAATTCCTTGCTTTAACTCATTCCGAAGCATGTCAGAATACGATGCACTTCTTACTGTAGTTCTACGCTCTAGATAATGTTCAAGGATAGGGCCTCGTTTATCCCAAAACAGTGTTAGCATAACTTTACCTGCTGATGGCTGCACTTTGAAATTCCTTGCAACGGGAGTTGTTGGATGCTTCCATTGCATGCTCTGTCGTTTGCTTTCTGGTTCATAGTGATGGATCCAGGTTTCATCTCCAGTGATAATGCGCTCCAAAAGGTTTTCACCTTCATTATGATACCCTCGCCAAAAGACGAGAGCAGACGTCCATACGATTACGCTTGTGCTCTTCTGTCAACTGTTTGGGCTCCCATCTTGCACAAACCTTGTGAAAGCCAAGAATGTCATGAACTATCAAGTAGGCTGACCCTTGACTGATGTCTAATGAAGATGCAATTTCTTTTATTGTTAATCTTTTGTCATCGAAAATCATGGCTCTGGCTTCTTCCTGCTTGTCACCACTGGTTGATGTTGGCGGTCGTCCTGAGCGCTGAGCATCTGTCACACATGTCCGACCTTCCTTGAACATTTGAATCCACTCGTACACACTTCGCCGTGATAACGCATTATTCCCATACTGAGCACATAAACGCGTGTGAATTTCAGCTCCTTTCACACCTTCTGCCCACAAAAAACGAACCACGGATCTCTGTTCTTCCAGAGTACAAATTGAAATCGGCGCAGCCATGCTCACTACTCGTACGATATGTGACAACTACGAGTAGCCTAAATAAGCCCATACTTTTGCTAGCCTAAATAAGCCTATATATCTCAGTTTGGCTCGTTATTACGAGTATATATTATATTATATACTATATTATCACTAAAATAAAAAGTGCGGATACTTATTGAAGTACCCTTGTGTATATATATAATATATATATATATATATATATATATATATATATATATATATATATATATATATATATATATATATATATATAGATATAATAGTTAAAAGTGAAAAAATTGTTTCTTGAAATTTGATTCGAGGGCGAAAGAATTCAAGCTATTAATTTTCAGCGTGAAAAGAACTCTCTTTTTAGTCACTCCTACGAAACACGGATGCGGTAAGATTAATAGCGGATATCATCATTTTTTATCCCACACACATGAAAAACATTAAGAACTGCATATCTATATATATATATATATATATATATATATATATATATATATATACTCACACACATACACACACTGTGTGTGTATATATATATCAGGGATAGGGAATCGATAAGTACTGGAATTGATGAAATGAAAACTGAAAACCGTTATCGTCAGAATATAAATAAATATATATATTTTTTAGTTTTATTCACGGCCTAATAATTTTATTTATAGTAGCGCAACATATCAAATAGAAAGGGGAATTAGAGAAAAAATAAAGGAGATCAAAAAATATATTTTTTTAATTTTATAATGAGAGATTTTTTAATAGGTCTAAGACCAATTAACTGGAAATTTCTCCCTATAAATGTATTAAGTGGTAAACCTCTAATGAAAGATATACAGGGTGATTCACCCCATAGAATCACCCTATAAAATTACCTGGTAAAGTGATGGATTAACGTAGACCCTTATAAGTTAAAGGATTACGTGTAAGACTGCCAGACGGTAGGTTACTTTTATCATTTTAAAAACTGGCTACTTTTACATGACTATGCAGGTCAGGATTAACCTCACCTATGGAGCCCGCGTCTGCAAATATATGCTTTCGGTTGAATTTTGAAATAACAGTTCATTTGAAACTTTCACAGACGAAAGGACATTATTGGAGACGCTTCGTATGTTTAGATTTCTTTAATGGATGAAGTGTTGAAGTATAAAGAGTAGAACCATATCAAGTCTATATAATGCTTTATATTGTGTATATATAATAGGGTGATGTAAAAGCAACCCAGTGTACAAGCATTTCACTTTGAATGACCTGGAACGAAATGCAACTTGTAAAGCAGAAAAATGTAAACAAATGGTGATATATCCATGTGATACTAATTTGAAAAAAAAACAGTTGGAGAGAAATCATAGAACATAGTACAGTGCTTTAAATTCACAGGACCTTCCTAATCCACCGGTGAAGAGAAGCTTGCATTAAAGAAATACTTCGACAGAATTAGATTCCAAGCGTTTGAAAACCATCAAAGATCTATTTCATCCAAAAATCCATATTCCTATGAATATAAAACCATATAATGCTAGTGTGGCTGAATTGATGGCGGTTAGTGGAAGACCTTTTTTGCAGTTGAAGATAGTAGTTTGTGTAAAATAATAGATTCAATTAAGCCTGTTTTAAATACTACAATAGTCAGAAAGAAAGTTGCTTACTTGACTGAAAAGAAAGCCTTGGACTTTTCTCAAAAAATAAGTGAAGACCATGGCAATAAGATGTTTTCAATGAAGCTTTATATAGTATCTCGACTGGATAGATTTGTGTTACAGTAACTATTAATGTGCAGTTCATCAAAGAAAATTCTCTCCAGTTAAGAACTTCATGTGTAAAGGATTTCTCTTAAAAAACATTCTGGTAAAAGTATTAAGTACATGGTTGAGCTTCGTTCTTTTATTGAAGTCATAGGACATGACTTAGGATTGCCACTGCAACTATGGGGAAAAGTGAAGAAATTTTACGAGTCCAAAACTCCGATAAGGAAGCGACGGTCCGTTTGCAAGACGACTTGACACCGGGAGATTTTTATGAAATATGATTTACATGCAAGAATGAAATATAAAAATCAAATGTTTGCTGGCACAGACTCTTCTATAAGCCATGAATAAAAGAGGGAAAAACTCACTGCAGTCACAGGCTGTTTTGTCTTCATTGTATTTGGATCATCGGTTAATGTTGTCCTATCAGATGAGCAAAAGGAATTGGCTATAAGGATTTTAATGCAGCTTTCATATCCATTGAGTACTATTAATCCCAAACTGGAGTTTATTACTACACATTCAACAGGTCTGTATTTTAACAGCTCAGAAGATGTACTGGAAAAAATTATGAATACCGCATCTATGATTCAAATAAATCAAGAGATGCTGCTATTAGAAGTAGGTTATCTCAGATCAAAGAATTTCTTGTCACTATCGATATAATTCCGTCAGGCAGTAACATAATTGGGTGGTGAAAAATGATGGAAATGAAGTATCCACAACTTTAGGAGTTGGCTTTAGTTGTGCATGCAGTTCCCATGACTCAAGTTAATGATAAACGATTGTTTTCTGCACTAAAATATATAGTGAACCCTTCAAGGAACAATATGTTACCAGAAAACATTCAAAATATTTTACTGGTTAGATGCAATTTTTAGGAATAACTTAAAAATTGTGGGATAAGGAACCCAATGTGTTACAGCTTATATATTTAAAATCCTTAAGCTGTATGTAACTGTTTTGTAGAGTACTTTTGCTATTTTAGTTTTATTGTCATCGTGTTACTACTCTATAATAATTTCAAATAGTATTTTCGCATTTTTGCTTCATACTCATATTTTAAAAAAGTAACATACAGGGTGATTCATAAGTCTGTTACCACTGTAATGGTGAATAAAAAATAACTACAAACCACAGTAACCTGTGATGTTTTTTTTATTTGAGGTTATTTTTACACAATTACACATTGGAAATTAATAGTGGAAATTCTTTCTTTTAAATCATTGACATTACGAAGTTTTGTTGCATATACCCTATGCCCTAACCATACCCCATATTTTCAGAAATCAACAATCTGAAACACAGAAAATATTTCACCATTACAGTGGTAACAGACTTATGAATCACCCGATATATTCATTTGTAAGCGTTTTATCTTAGAGACCTAAATATGTTTAAAGTGTAATTGACTATAAGTTACTAAGCAATTAAATACTATAAACGATGCTTCTGTTTTATTACAACTTTATAACTTCGGAAATGTCTGAGATCAGAGAGAGAGAGAGAGAGAGAGAGAGAGAGAGAGAGAGAGAGAGAGAGAGAGAGAGAGAGAGAGATCAAACGTGCTATACCTGTAATTAGTGATACACCGGTTAGCTTGGGCTAGAAAAAAAAGGTGCCTTCCATGTATTCGATATCCTTCGTTCCGGCCGGAATCGAGTCTGGAAGCTTTTTGTGTGCGAGCATCCCCCATTACATGCTCGTTCTGCCAAACAAAACAAGGCTTCCTAAATTGAAGGGAGCATTTGAACTGCTTGAGGCTTCGCCATCGAATATATATATATATATATATATATAATATATATATATATATATATATATATATATATATATATATATTATATATAATATATATAATATATATATATATATATATATATATATATATATATATATATATATATATATATATATATATATATATATATACACAGTATATGGGATGAATTTCACACTTAAACACGGAAATGAATGAATGATGTAACCTCACAAGAAACCCTTGTGGATTTGCATTATATATATATATATATATATATATATATATATATATATTATATGGCGCCTTGGTGGTGTAGTGATTAGCATCGCTGACTACAAATCCATCGGACTGAGGATCGAGACCGGTGGTCAGTCGGCGCGCAGCAAAACCCAACTGTTCATCCTTCCACAGAATAAAAAGTGGTTCGAGTCGGGGCGAGGACTTTGTAATTTCTGACCGTCCGTGGTGGGACTGTAGGTCTAAGGTGGAGTGACAAGCTTGATCTTTGTCAGAATGAATAATTCGGGCGGAAGCAAAACCAAGGTTAACCAAGATGGTGTATATATATATAGATATATATATATATACTGTATATATATATATATATATATATATATATATAATATCATGTAATAATAAATACAGTAGGAGAAGTATATTGTATCATACTTCAATAACTTACTGCAAACGTTTCAGAATTTCTTCCATCTTTTGTGCTAAGTTATTATTATTAAATATGATAATTTATAAATGTACGAGAAAGAGAAATAGTTAAAATTAATCTACGTTTTAATCAACTTTATAAAATTAAATTATTCGATTATGTGGAATTACAATTACGGGTGAAGATTTATTTTTGAGCTGAAAAGTTGGATGCGAAAGTATAGACGTTTTCTCAGGAGGGAGAAACTAATCAATCTCTTTTCCTCTTTAGAAAACTCAACCATACAAGTTTCAAAATTCAGGTCCGACAAGATAAAGGTTGTTCATCAAATGCACTAGGAAGATTAAGCTACAAAACTTAACCCTTATGAAGAATTTACCGAAAAGATTGAAAATGATGCTCGTTTTTAACGACTAGACAACTTTTCATACCTCTGGTAGATTAAATCGTCGTAAATGCAGGATCCGGGGAACAAGAGAGAAATTTCCCAAATGTGAACGCCTGGTCTGCTTTGTCATGCAGTCACATTTACAGGCCTTTAGTTTTGAAGACAAAACCGTTAACGGACAGTCTTATCTCAAGATGTTATAAAAATGCTTTGTTGCTCTTGTACCGGGTGTCTCAAAATAGATGGAACCCATTGACATGATAATAATTTATTACTCAGAAAATAAACTCCAAAAAGATTACATTTCCTGGAAGCTGATATGATAACAATTAAAACTGAAGATTTGAGGTCTCTAGATCAAAGGATACATTTATTAGAGCACATGTTCCAAATGACCGCCGTTGCGCTGCAGACACACTTGAAGCCGACGAGCGAAGTTGTCAATCACCCTGACACCCTGCACAGAGTGCAAGGGCCTCTGAAGCACCTCGTCTGGGCTTGTGTGCCCCAGACACATTGTTCTTGCTATTGACATACCCACTGAGCAAGAAGTGTGCTTCGTCGCTGAACCAAACATCATCAAAAGTCAGGATCCTCTTCGATCTTGTTCTCGAACCACCGGCACATCACAACACGTTTTGCCATGTCAGCTGGTGTGAGTTTATGCTTGATCTGGATCCTGTATGGGTACAGCTGAAGATCCTTGATCAAGATTCTTTGCACTGACGCACGTGAAAGACCCAGATCTTGGCAACGTCTTCGGATTGACTTTTTCGGACTTCTTCCGACAGAATCTCTCACGCATTCACATTGTCAGGAGATCTTGCAGTCACCTTCCTGCCAGATCTGGGTGTTTCTGCTTTCTTGTTGAGATTGTTTACTGATCCTGTGGCTTGAAATTGTGTGCCCAACGATAAATTTGGCTTTTCTGGGGATAATTGTTGAAGTTGAACTTCCCGCGAAATTTCGCTTGCACAGTTTGAATGATTTCGTCTCCAAATAAGTAGTGACGCAAAAAAAAATTTTCCTCCTTTGTCCAAGGCATTTTGATTGAGAATTATTAGTTGTTATCGTCTCCTCTCTTCAAATCTGAAAAAATAGAACGAGAACATTAATATTGGCAGAATTATTAGCAGTGACATGGGTTGCATGTATATTGAGACACCCTGTACAACAAATTCCAAGTCTATTGCAACGTACAGTGTTTTAGCAGGATGGTACACCGCCTCATTTTGTTTCTAGATGAAACATTTCCAGGAGTGTGGATTGGCTGAGAAGGAAATACAAGATAGCTAGCTCGTTCTCCGGAACTTTCTCCTTTAGATTTTTATGTTTGGTGATATGTAAAGACAATCATACTGTATATCACAACAAACCAAAGGATATTAATGATATACCGTAGCATCACCTACTGTAATTGTTTTGGACAATGTTTTCACTGAATTAGAGCGTAGTCTTGGTTTAATTATTGAAAATGATGGAAGGTATGTGAAGATTTACTATAAATCAGATATAAATTTTTTTTTATTACGGAGTCAAATACCTTTTAGATTTTCCTATCAATTCAATAAATAGCTATTACAATCTCTTTTTGCATTTAAATACACTCTGTATATGTATATATATATATATATATATATATATATATATATATATATATAATGGGATTGTAGCCTATCTTAGCGTAGCTTAGTCTATAGGCATTATATATATATATATATATATATATATAATATATATATATATATATATATATATATGTGTGTGTATGTATGTATGTGTGTTTGTATGTGTACAGTATCTCTCTCTGTCTCTCTCTGGTTCTCACTTAATGTTGATTGATGATGCGCCACATTTGGGTTATTGGGACATCACCTTTAACTCTATCCCGATCAGCAATGGAAAATAACATAACAAATCTAATAAAGTCATGCTTTCTTTCGTTACTTCTTTGTACAAATATTATTCCTGAAAACGTTTTTTCTTTTAAATTTCAGTAAAAACGTTTTTTTTTTGCAAATTTGATTGAACATTCGTTGTGTCCATCTAAGAAAAAAGGAATATCGATCTACGTGAAAAGGATACAAAACTGTAGTATAAAACATAAAAAAATATCTCAAGTTTATAAAATGACTTCTAAAAACTTTCGTAATTATATATGAAGAGGAAGTAAAATTTTATTACTCGTGAAATTCATCAACAGTTATATCAGAACCAAAACAAGCAAAATGTCTATCTTTTATATAATATAAAAAGCATAAAAAAAGCTATTCGAATTTTACGAGAAATTTTCCCATTATTTACAGTGATTTTGGTCATTTGAATTCAATAAGGTGGAAAAGTAAGGAGAGAAGTTTCTTTATTCAGACTTCGTTTCCAAACAGAATTTGTGAGTTAATCGAGTATTTTATTTAGTTGATGCAATATCATATATAAAGAGGTGAGGTATTTGTTTTTATGGCTACTGTTGTTGATATAATATATATATGTTTTCCTATAATTTCAAACACTAATAAAAAATCAGTTTACTTTACTAACCTTACTTTAATTTCTTTCCAGGCACATAACATTAGCCCTGTTCAAAAATCAACTGTTTCTTATTTTCATAGGTTTCTGTACTTTTTCCCATGCTTCTTGACCTGAAAAGGCCGAAAATCACAACCATTTTGACCTAGATTGTTGGGAAGCATTGCCGCATGGAGCTTTAAGTTTTCTGCCTTGAAATCGGCCAAAAGCACCAGTTCCGGGGTCCCTTGAATCATATTTTGCACTATAACTTTTTATCTAAACAAGATAGAGCAAGAAAATAGGCACCAAATTAAAGTGTTTTTAATCCTCTTTCTAACTTATACAATTATGATAGTCTTGGAACAAGAAATGGCACATTGGTACATACAAAGATTTCAGAAATATCACAAAATTCGTTTTCTCACACTCAAGGCAGACAAGGCGCCTTATTCATGACACAAATTTGAGATTAGCATTTTGTCACAAGTCTAATCGATCAAGAAGTGAAAGCATTACATGATGATTAATTTCATAATGACATTTACACAGTCAGTTGTTGAGAGTTTGTTTCTTGAAGCTGTCAAAGCGGCGTCTGTTGAACTCCACAGCTTGAAGGAGATAGTCCCTTTGCTTGGCATCTGTTGTTATGACATTTGCAAAGTCGCTCATCATCTTGACACCACGTTCAGCAATGTCATTCACCGCTTTCAGATTCTTAACATAGTCCAATGCTTTTCTGTAGTCCTCATTCTGTGACCAAGACGTGACAGGTTCCAGAAGCACTCGGATCCAATGTTCAGTGTGTCCAGCAGGAAATGTGATTCTGGGCCAATGAGATCAACCAGGGTGGTCTTAGCTGTGACTCTCTGGAATAGAGGCTTTCCTGTTCTGAAGCTGTCTGGCTTCTCAGTGGCATGTAACTGGGCAGCAATGTCGTGCTTCAATGTGTCACTCAATCTACTGCTGAACAGGGCAAATGGCACGACTTCCTGGTCAGGTACCATTTGTGGTTTTCCATCTTATTAAGTACTGCATCAGCAAGCTCTGGGTCAGTTTTCTGTACTTCAACATGTCCTGGATTAGACTTAGATCATTCACGGGAGCATCTGCAGCAGACATTGACTTGACATCATCCATACAGGAGTGTAGAACAGCGCAAGGAAGGTGTTGAGTCTTTCCAGCTTTGATACAGTGTCTTCGTCGTCTCAAGTTGATCTGCAAACATCAGCATTTCATGGAGTACAGGATTCTGGCCATCCATCTGGCCTGATGAATGGCGCCTGGTCGACTCCGTGAATACCTCGAGGAGGCGTTCCTCCAAGAACAATGACTGTCAGTTCAGCCATTTCCCTGTAGTCGGCTCTTGGAAGCCTTTCTGCTGTTAGAATGTCTTGGAGTATTTCTTCACTGTTCTTCTTCTTTCCTTCAGCCATTTGCTGTTGATAGCCAGCATCTTTGGGTTTTCCTTGGACAAGTCCGTCCAAACATCCTTCAGATGCTCAAACCAGGGATTATCTGGCCCCTTCACTTCCCAAACAGCTTCTCCCAAACTGCTCCTACTAGGATTTCCAGGATGTGATGTCTACAGGCCAGATAAAACACCTTTTTGTTCAGATTTTCTCTAGCAGTTTGGCAGCTCCTCTGTGAACTCCACTGTTACTGGATGTAGTGTCAAAAACAAGGGCAGTAACATTATCCGTAAGTTCCATGTCTCCAGTAAATCCATGAAGCCTCAGCCTGAGCTGTGCCAGAAGAATTGTCGATGACAGGTACTCCCAATAACTTTCCTTCAGTGTATGAAGGTGGACCAGACACTAGCACAGCTAAAGTCTCTGAGGCACTTCCAGGTTCACTGCCCAAGACATCTTGAGCAACTTTCCATCCCAGTGTAAGGCAGCGTACTGTGGGGGTTTTCACAAAACTTGGACATGTGACTCTGGCTGATATTATACCTGGACAGCATTCTGTTGCGACGTGTTGTTGAGGTTGAGATGACGAAGTTATCCAGATCAGCCCCTCCAGCTTTCAAGGTGGCAGAAACCATGGCAGTAACTTGTTTGTCTGATAAACCAAGACGATCAGCTGTATTGCAGATGACATCACATTCCATGACCTTCCTTGGAAACGTCAAAGTCACACTAGTCACAGTGTCTTGATGGTGAGAACATCCAGGACGAGGCTGATGGTAATCCATGTCCTCTGTGTTAGCGTCGTTGTCAGTTGAGTCACCCCAGGTAATGTCATCCACATGAACAACTGCCTCTTGTTCTGCTGCAGCTGTAAAATAGTACAACATGTTAAGACAGTAATTGTTAAGTACATGCTAAATATCGCAATGGAGTAAAACTTAAAACTTTTTGTAACGTTCAAAGTAATTAGTTTTACCTTGTTCTTGTCTATGCTGCAGTCTTTCATTCCTCGCTGCTTGCTGCAGGGATCTTGTCTCAAAAATCTTGTCATGACCAGACATATGACCTTTCCTCTCAGTCTTTTGGTCTTCGTAGAACCTGATATCCTTCATTTTCTCTCTGGATAACAGTCTGTTGTTCTGTATTTCCTGGATTGCATCTGGAGCTCCTATATCGAACAGGCTGTCTAATTCCAGCACAAATGCTCCTCTTTTTCCTCCAGGGTTACTTGCTCTTCCTTTGCTTTTCACCAGAGCACGATGTTTCTCATGTAGTTTCATGAAGAGCTTCATTGCGTTGTACTTGGTCATTGTCTTGATCCTAGCCATCTGCCAGAATGGGATGGTAGATTCAACTGTTTCATATGCAAGGTCTTGAACCATGGGCCTCCTGCATTTTCCGGTAAATTCTGAAGATTAAGGAAATACTGGAACGCCTGTCGTTGGTGGGAAGCTGGGAACCACTGATAAAAGCTGAAGGGTATCCAACCAGGAAAGTTTCAGTGAGAGATCTGGTAGATGGCCCAGTTGACACCTGCCTGTGGACAGTACGTGGAGGTTCTGAGATATCAACTGTGCGCCCACGGAGCTCCCTCAGCTCCTTGCTTAATGCCATTGTGAAGTTGTAACTTGTAGATGGTTTTCTAGATTCTGATTGAGTTTCTGTTGTTTCCTGAAAAATGATAGATAATTATTATTATTATTATTATTATTATTATTATTATTATTTATTAGTTTTATGCTCTTTCATTTGATACCTAATTTGTTGCTCTATCTTGTTTAGATCAAAAGTTAAAGTGCAAAACATAATTCAAGGGACCCCGGAATTGGCGCTTTGGCCGATTTCAAGGCAGAAAATTTAAAGCTCCATGCGGCAATGCTTCCCAATATCCTAGGTCAAAATAGTTGTGATTTTCGGCTTTTTCATGTCAAAAAACATGGGAAAATGTACAGAAACCTATGAAAATAAGAAAAAGTTGATTTTGGAACAGGCCTAACATAACATACTGAAAGAGTCTTCCCCCTTCATATATAAATGACCTTCCACGTTCATCTGATATACTTAACCTCATATTGCAGATGATACAACCGTGTCTTTTTCTTGCAAAGATGCTAATTTAGTTAAAAATATATTTAAATCAGAATTTATCAGTGTAATGAAATGGTTGACCACCAATAAACTCTTCCTAAATACCAGTAAAACAAATTTCATGATTTTTACTCATAAGAAATATGTATCTTGATGAACTTATTGTTGATGAAATCGCTGTAAAGGAATGTACTGTAACCATATTTCTTGGTGTAATGCTAGATAAGAATTTGCAAATGGAGTGATCATGTAAATTATATCGCGAATAAGATTTCGAGCGTTGCTATAATGTTTAAACTTCGAAATATATTCCCTAAACAGGTTTTATTAATTCTCATACTCTTGTTCTTCCTTATATAACACACTGCACCCTTGTTTGGGGAAACTCCGCTAACAACGTTTTAAACAGTATCTTTGTCATCCAAAAACGAGCAATAAGGTTACTATCTGATGCTGATTTCCTTAATCACTCTCGTCTATTGCATTATTTAAAGAGCTAAAACTACTAGAGCTCGATGATATAATCAAACTGGCACATTTCATTTTTATTTACGAGTGTAAGAACAAATTCATTAACTTACAATGGGTAAATAGATACAGGCAATGACCACTTTACGAACGTTCGCTTTGTTCGCTTTATGAAAATCCGCAATTACGAATGCTGGCTTCCCATTCTCAAGAGCTCAGCAACGAAGAACTTGTGGAGCTGCAAGAACAAGTGACAGCAGAGACCACCCCAGTGCCAGAGAGTCCTGCAAGAGGTTCTCTCTCCGCGATGAGTTTAACTGAGGCCCTTAAACTCTTTGAGCAACGACTGGTGATCCTGGAAAGAGAGGATCCTAACTTTGAAAGGAGCAACACAGTTGCCAGTTCAGTCCACAATAACACTGCATACTATAAGATTTTGAAAGAGAGGAGAAACAAGGCCAGACAAAATTCTTTGGACTCCTTCAGGAAACCCACAAGTGAACTTCCCACTCCAGCAAAGAGAACTCGCCCTGGAAGTGTCTAAAAGTAGCTTTCATTTCTTTTATTTAATATGAAATTGATTCAATATTAATTATTTTTAATATTTGTATGTTTATTTCTCCTTTGAAATGCAAAAACTTGTCTATTTTCGTGAATCTTTAGGTCTTGGGAGCCGAGTCAGGAACGAATTAACCCGTATTACATTAATTCCTTATGGAAAAATTGTGTTCACTTTACGAATTTTCGCCTTACAAAGGGTTTCCAAGGAACCAATTGATTCGTAATTGCGGACAATGCCTGTATTTTGTAACTCATCAAGAAATCCACTCTTATCAGACCAGAAATAGATCAAAGCATGTTATACCTTAATTTAGATTGTTTTCATCTAAAAAATTACCCATTTTCATTGGATTGAAAATATGGAATGATTTAAATGCTAATATAAAAAAATATTGTGAATGTAAATTTGTTTAAAACCAAGTTGAACTCTCGACTAATAATGGCATACTAATAAAACTCCAGGATTAATGTACATTACTATTGTTTATTCATTTCTCGTGTGTAATCTAGGATTAAAGACAAATTACTCGTGATTGTTCACTTCTTATCTCTCATGTATAATATTGATTTCTTTGTATGATATTGGTATAATACCTTCAATAATGACCTTGGATTTGTTATATCGATAATGATAATTTAAGATTAATACATATGTAGTGGTAGAGACGTTTTCAAATACTCTAGCTATGTTCCATCAACACAAACACGACGAAGATGACGTCACACAAGTACGACTAAGATGACGTCACATCGCGAGGATCCATTCAAGGCATGTCCTTCTGCCTTGCCTCACACCTCAACTTCGTTACAAGGACTTCTCAACGCATCTCGACTTTTTCTCTCCGAAGAACCAGTAACACGAGAGATCTCACCATGTAACAACGTGTACAGGCACCATTTTGGCCTGGTGTCATTCACTTAACTTTATATAAAGACGAATCATTACCTCGCGCGTTAATACTATTGAAGTCATTATAATCTTGAAATCATTATTCAAGTGCACATCTAATTTGAACTGTATACAATGAACTTTTATTTGTCTTATTCATAAATCATTTATTTTGTTTAATAAAGGAAGAAAAGTCATTCTGTCAATCAACCTAATTAATAACATTATTTGATCTGAAACCATCATGGTGACTCCAGCCTCATCAGCATCATCATTAACAATCAATTATAACTATTATCAATCGTAACCATTATCATAATCATTATTATTATAGTGCGAACACTTACGTTATACATACCTTCCACAAACCTAAGCTAATTAATTGTTTTTTAAATTGTGTCACAATTAAATAACTCTCCTGCATATATATATATATATATAATATATATATATATATATATAATATATATATATATAATTACGAGATAAAAATATAACAACATTTCGATGTCATCGCATTTCATTCTTAATTTAACCTAAGGGAATGAAACGATTTTGTTGACACATCTTTAGTTACAGTTTCCTCCCGAGATGGAGGGGAATTGTTCTTAACTTTTATTTCTCCCCCCTCTCTCTCTCTCTCTCTCTCCTCTCTCTCTCTCTTTCTGTTATATATATTATATATATATATATATATATATATATATATATATATATATATATATATATAATATATATATATATATATATATATATATATATATATGTATGATATAAAAGCAGTGAATGTGATCTTAATTGAGGTACATTAAGAGTACGTGTTGGCCAATTGGTCCGCCCTTTGCCTTCTAAATAGCGCAAATTGGTGTCAGGAACATTGAAGGAGCTCGGATCAGTGACGACCGCTTTTGACGGAAATAGTATCTCATAATGACCCAGTTTGTTAACAGAAGCGAAGTGGACGTTCATTTTATAGTTACCTCCCTCCCCTTCCAACTCCCTAACCGCGTTGTATTATACAGATGGAATTTCATCGTTTTATTTTATATTTGAACTTTGTCTGCACAAGAAAATAATTGGCACTATATATATATATATATATATATATATAGAGGGTGTCCATAAAGTCACGCATCATACGAAAATACATTTATTTTGTTTATTTATTTATTTATTTTGTTTTATTTACTTGTTCGAAATGATTTCCACCAATCTCAAAACATGTTTGTAAACGAAACAGCAGGTTTCTTTGAATGTTCCTCAATATATTTGGCCTGATGGAGACATAAATAAATAGACATTGTTTATGTTCCTACGATGCGTGACTTTATGGACACCCTCTATATATATATATATATATATATATACATATATATATATTATTTATATATATATATTATACATACACACATATATATATATATACACACACACACACACACACACACACACACATATATATATATATATATATATACACACACACATCATTATGAAAATTATTTCTCGTAACACGTGTAAATATTTATGATGGAAAAAACACGAAGGAAAGGAAACACAGAATAGTGCTCAAGCGCTTTCGTCTAATGACATGTGTTCCTGAGGATGTCATTAGACGAAAGCGTTTGAGCACCATTCTGTGTTTCCTTTCCTTCGTGTTTTTTTTCATCATATATATATATATTATAACACATTTGTCATGACTCAAACTGAGTAAACATCGAAAAATTATTGGCAACAAGTGAACTTTGCTAATGTAAACATTGAAGCAGAAATTTAATCTTCAAATTCAAAATTTGAAACTTCTCTCGCAAACTAATTGCAAAGTTTCCAATTAACAAAAAATTGGAAGACTTTCAAAAGAACAAAGAAATTCATCAACTTTTGACCTCGATGAGTTTGGAGTGTCTCTTTGCTCTTTCGGTATTCAATTATTTATGAAGATCACACCTTTTTAGGACTTCCCTCAGAGTCAGATACGAAACTGCTTAAAATTCACAACTTTCTTAGCAGGAAATTCAATTAAAAACTTGTAGGAAAGGTTCGCCATAACTACCTTTGTTATCCTCATAATTGTGGCACTGGCACTCTTTGCTGTCAATATATATATATACACACACACACACACACACACACACACACATATATATATATATACATATATATATATATATATACAGGGTGTCCCATAAGTCTGGAACCATAGGGTAAAGTAAGTAATTCATGTTTTTCCGTTTATGCAAGTGCCCATGATGTCTTTGAGTAAGGAAGAACCCATCCAGGTAATTTTGCTCGTAGGAAATCGAAGCCAGAGGGAGGTCGCTGAGGAATTTAACAAATTGCATCCGGACCGCGCGCCGATAACACACAGCTGTGTCGGCAAACTTGTAGCAAAGTTTAGGGAAATGGGATCCACAAGAGATAAACCACTCACAGCCGCGATGACACAGCCGCTACCTTCCTCGCTCATTTCACAAACAGTCCCCAAAAGTCTCTTCGGCGGTTGTCCGCTGAGACAGGAGTGTCGAAATGCAGCATCCACCGCATTCTTCAAGCACACAAATGGCATCTTTACAAACTTCAAATCCTGCAGAAATTAAGCGGAGATGATCCAGAGCGACAGATGGAAATTTTGTGAATGGGCTACGGAACAGTGTGCTCAAAATATCAATTTCCCGTCCACCATTCTGTTCAGTGATGAGGCTGTTTTTTACGCAAATGGTGAGGTGAACCGACAGAACACTCGCTACTGGTCGCAAGACAACCCTCACTGGTTTACTGCTTCAAAGGAACACGGTGTCGCTCGTGTGATGGTATGGTGTGGTATTTGGAAAGGCCGTATCATGAGCCCCTTCTTTTTTGATGACACTGTCACAGGAAACGCCTACTTGCGTATGCTCAACGAGGAAGCATTCCCCAGTGTCTTCAACACAGATAGAGATTTCCCAACATGGTTCCAGCAGGATGGTGCTCCTGCCCATTACAGCATCCGGGTAAGAGAGTGGCTGCACCGACAATTCCCTGGTTATTGGATAGGACGTCGAGGGCCTGTGGAGTGGCCGGCAAGGAGCCCCGATCTCACCCCGTTGGATTTTTATCTCTGGGGTCACTTGAAGGCGTTGGTCTACGCGGAGAAAATTTAGAGTGTTGCACATTTGCGGGAGCGCATCATCGACGCATGTAACACCATCACTCCTGATACCATTCGCCGTGTGTTTGCTGACTGGATATCTCGTCTGCATTCGTGTATCAATAATAATGGTGAACACATTGAACACGTTCTGTGAATAAAAGCCGTTTTTATTGCCGTTTTTATTATTTTGCCCTTTGATTCCAGACTTAGGACACCCTGTATGTATATATACACGGTGAACCAAAAGTAGGTGGACAGTAGGTTGAATACGGTTTGTGTTATATTATATTATAACTATGGTGTTTATTATAACTATGGTGTTTGTGTTATATTATATTAAATATTATAACTAAATTTATTTAAATTTTATTTTGTATTATAGTATACAAAAAAATTAAATATGTATTCTCAAAATAAACGTTATCATTTACTGTCCACCTACATTTGGTTCACCCTATATATATATATATATATATATATATATATATATATATATATATATAGATAGTCTAGTATATATATATATATATACACACATACGTTACAACTCAGACTGGTACTCTGAGAAAATTTGTTACACACGGTGTTGTAACACATTTAACGGACATATGGGCCTTGAAAAATGGACACTCAGATTTTCCGGTTGAGGTTTAAGTTTTGGTTTTTGGATAAAAATACAATAGTCACCCCTTTTTCTTTGATGTATTCAATCCGAAGTGAATGCAACGAGTTTCTTGCGTATATTGTGGTTCTGAATGTAGGGGGTAGGTGGCTTTAAACCCAAGATGCTGTCTCAAAGCTGGATCCTATCTGCTTGGCAGATAGTTGGTGAGGGAAGCTATATTTTGGGCCTCTTTATGAGTAGCCCGTTGTCCACGTTGGGCTTCTATTATGAAAAGAAAAACTATAATATTTCTCATTTACCATTACTTATTCGGACTATAGTAGATTTAATTTTCCCAGAAGAGTTCCTAGTTCCATGCACGGTCTGTGTGTAACATAAATATATATATATATATATACACACACATATATATATATATATATATATATATATATATATATATATATATATTGTGCCAAATTAATGTCACATACCTAATCAAATTTGTCTCCTTCAACGTAGTCTCCTTCTGATTGTAAACAGTGATTACCACTGCTCTCGAGTTGGCTTGATGGGTGAGCGAATTGCTCTCTTTTGCTCTCCACTTGACATAGCCAGTTACATCCGGCTCCTCTGGTACTGTGTTTCTGAGATTTTGGGCAACTGATTAAATAGTTTTGTTTCTCTGACAACAAAGCTATTTTTCATCAGGGTTGAGGAAGTTCTTTGTCTAACCTTTAGTTTGGGAACACAACACATCCTTTCTTTCCTATTTTCCACTGTTGTTTGTGTAGTTATAGGTTTCAAAGTGAGATTAGGGACTAGTTTCTTTATTATCTTCGATGCATAAATAATGGTGTACCTCTTTCTTCTTTGCAGCGAGAATAAATTTAATTTAGTAATCTTTCCCAGCAATTTATTCTTTGCATCTACGTTGATCTTAGCTGTGAAATTTCTCTACAGCCCTTCTACTTGACCAATGGCTTTTTTTCTGTACGGGGACGTTAAGACTGAGGAATACTCCAGTTTGGGTATGATCAGTGCTTTTGACAGGGGAATCATATTACTTTCCCTTCTTTTAAAGAGTCTCAGTATCTATCCAGTCATTCTTTTTGCCTTGTTTACTGCTATTTTACTTTGCGTCTTGAATTTGGCGACTTCGCTCTTTATAACTCTAAAACATTTTCTTTTGGAGTATCTTTGAATTTTGCTGTCCATTTGGGGCATATTATTCCACTGATTTTATGTCTTCGCTTCTTCCGTATCCTAATAGTCGAAATTTCTCAGTGTCGAATTGCACATTGTTGCCTTCTGACCAATTGAAGATCCTGTTTATGTCTGTTTGTAGAGATACAATGTAATCTGGGTTTCTTATTTCACTACTAATTTTTGTGTTATCAGTAAAGGATGTTACTTTGCTATCACTGGTAACTTCATCATCCATATCAGTTAACACGATTATGAATAGTAATAGAGATAGTACTCTTCATTGTAGCCACGTAGTTCCGATTCTGATGATGATACTCCTTGCACTGTAACAACTTGCTGCCACTGAATAAGGAAGTTATATATCCACTTTCCTACTTTTCGTGTTATTCCCATATATTTTAAAATATATGCTATGATTCCATGATCATATCAATTTTGTCGAACGTCTTTATAAAGTCTGTGTATATTATCAATGTTTTCGAATGCATCACTGATGTTGTTATAATATTCTATCATATAAGCTGTGATAGGCACAATCTTCCTGATCAGAATTCATGTTGGTTATCATTAAATTTTTTCTGTCTCCAAAACTTCATACATTTTTCTCTTACATTTTTTCCAAACATTTTGGTGAGATGAGATTTCAACGACAATGGCCTCTACAGGTTTTTTTACCTGAAATCTATCTCCTTTATAAACTGGAACTATGTTAGCTCTCTTCAGGATGCCAGGTATTTCTCGTCTTCAATGATCTTCTCTATATCCAATGTAGTGACTTAAAGATTTTCTTCTCGCATTTTTAAATCAGTATAGCGTTCCATTTGCCCGACCTGCTGCTGAGTATGCTTTTAGTCTTCTTGTTGCGCGTGTTATATCATCTGTTGTGAAGTAAAAGTCTATTATACTTTCCCCTTGCAATTCTTCTTAACAAAATGCATTTCTATCGTACATTATTTTATCATTTCTGGGAATATGAAAGCTGATTCATACTGAGCTCTTAGTATTTCAAATACTTCTTTTAGATTATCGGTTTATGCATTGTTATCATTCTCTGAAAGTCCGATAGTCAAGTGATTTTTCGTTTTCTTTTAGGCAAAGTTCAGAAGTAGAAATATTTTGGCTTCTTATTTATATATATATATATATATATATTAATGGTGGACAGGATATCCGCATCCGCATCATTTTTAACATCCGCATCTGCACTTCTGACTGCGGATGTTATGCGGATATTATCTCTAATAAATTATGCAATTTACAATTAAATTAGCTATAAAGTAGCTTATAAGGCCCAGTCATGCACATTTCATGTAAAGTATTAATTATTAATGAACAAACAAATATATAAACCTCAAAATATAAATACCTGGTAACACAGAAAATTCAATGAAACTTGTTTCATTGAATTTTCTGAGGCTGAAACTCTTGAGAAAGTTATTATTTTTATCATAATGAAAACATTAATATTAATTTTAATTCTTATGCATTGCCTGCCAGTAATATCACGAAATTTGAAAAATTATGTCATATGTTCATAATTCTATATTATATTGATATATTAACTAAATATCCGCATCCGCATCCGTGGATATTGAAATTAAAATCCGCATCCGCAGATGTTGAAAAACTGACATCCGGTCCACCACTAATATATATAAGGGGTTCCAAAAAACCTTAGCCCCCCCCCCACTTGCAGCTTACATGTTTACTTATATCGAAATAGTTTTTAGTGATTATAAAAATATATAAAATTCTTTATTTATTGCAGGTATTAAAATTACTCTAGCTGATAAAGTGATAATATAATGGCTTCTCAATTAATTGGTGATTCGGAGAGGCAACGTGTGATAGATCGCATACGAGCAATAACATTTCGGGAAGCTCGTGATGCTGGAGCCACCTTTATAACACGTTCATGGGTTGCCAAAAAGTTGCGAAGAAGTGAGGACTTCGTCGAAAGAAATTGGAATAAAACTTTGGATGAATGTGAAATGGATACAACCAAATCTGGGCGCCCAAATTTGCCACTCTCTCAGGAACAAAGGACATCATTGAAAGCGGTACGCGTAAGCGGAAAACAGCTGTGCTAAACTTTCTAGAGAGATCGAAGTGTTGAGAGGAAAGATCGTTAGTGGTGAGATCATTCGACTGTACCGTCATAAGCAAGGTTTAAAGTCTTGGCATGAACATCCAAAGCCAAGAAAAACTCAACTTAACATCGATGACAGAATGTGGTTTGCTCATTATCTTGAAGATTGGGATGTGGATGATTTCATGCATTTAGCTGTCTCCGATGAATTTTTTGTTTACATAACACGTCGGCCTAACTACCAAAATGATCGAGTGTGGGCCACAACACCAGATGAAATCGATGACAATGAACATTATCGCGAATTATTAAAAGTCCAGACTGTGTTGTGTTTGTTTTGTTCACTGCAAGAAGCTCATGTGGGTGCTGAAGCCAAATGGTCAGAGTTGGGATGGATAGTATTTTCGTGATATTATTCTATCCCAGCATGTCATTCCTTTTCTAAAAAACCCAAACAATGTTATGGATGTCGATCAGATCACACTTCTGCACGATAAGGCCCCCTGCTTTAAGGCATTAGCCACTCAACAGTTGTTGCGGAACCATGAGATCGATTTCTTTGGAAATGAAGAATGGCCACGAAATTCTACTGACCTGAACGTCTGTGAACACATTGGATCAGTTATAAAGGACAAGGTTGAATGTCTCTTGTTTCAAGAACCTGCAGCAAATCGATTTTCGAAGGATACAATGACGCAACACATTGAAACTGTTTTAGCAAATTTGCGTAACGATCAAGATCTATTCACGTCACTTTTGGCAAGCTGCCCAAAGCGAATTCAGGCTGTCTTGGAAGCCAATGGCGGGAACACCAAGTTTTAATTGTTTCTCATTAAATGCAGGATTAAATTCTCTTTTGTAAGGTATGTTTAGTTTTACTGTACCTCTAATGGTTTAGGGCAGGCCATGGGCGAGGGGGGCTAAGGTTTATTGGAGCCCCGTATATATATATATATATATATATATATATATATATATATATATATATATATATATATATATATATATAAAATGCGCTTTGAGTATGGTACTCCAACAGCCAGAGAGATTATAGCTGAAATCAAACAGGAAACGGGATTAATACAATAGAGCTAAAAAAATATAAGTAAAATTCAGAGTTCGTTAAAATTAACTAGCGCGCGTGAGCATACACTCAAAAGTCCAAGGAAATCATTTTCACTTTTACATTTCATTTGTAATATTTTGTGAGCGCAAATCTTCGTTCGGGATAAGTGATTAGTTCTTATGAAAAAAAAATGGTATGAAAAAGTTAGCTTTAACCCGTTTCTGAAGTTGGGATTTAATTCGGTACTTTCCTGTTGACGGGAATACCTAAAAAAAACGGATATAATTTTCATGTTAACTGTTTGTTATGTATTTTTGCTCTCGTCATTTTCGTTTAAACTAACGAAAATATCGCAACTTAACCTAACCAATTAATTATCAAAGGCGTACAGTTGACCTAACCGGGCATTCAATTAACCTAGCTGGGCATTCAGTTGACCTAACCAGGCATTTTCCGTTATAGTCACCTGTTAGGTTAATTCAATGCGCGGTTAGGTCAATTGAATGCCCGGTTAAGTCAACTGTACGCCCTTGATGATTGGTTAGGTTAGTTTCTATATTTTCGTTAGTTTAAACGAAAATGACGAGAGCAAAAATACATAACAAACAGTTTGGTAGTCCCGATAATACGTAAGTACCAACAATTCTAACATCATCGAAACATTTTAATATGCTTATTTATACCAAACAAATATTACAAAATTTTGTAATCCCGATAATCACACCATTAATTTTGCATCATTGAAGATACACTAGAGTCGGAAATTTTTTTTAGGGTATCCCGTTAACAGGAAAGTATCTTTAATTCTTAGCATGAACGAAATTTGTGGCGTAAATTAAGATTTTAATTCGTCCTATTTGCATTCTTTTCGCGAGATTCGTCACCACGAGCTTAATTAACATCTTATTCAAACCTGCATTATTGATTTAAAGTTTGCTTTATTTTGCCGTTAGTTTCTTTCTTTCTTGGCTTTCATTTTGTCCGTTTCTCTCTCTCTCTCTCTCTCTCTCTCTCTTCTAGAAAAGTTTTGAGATGTAGTTCCAGAAGAGAAAAGAGTTAGTGGCTATTTTTTATCAAAGAATTCCAATTTTCTAAGCAAAATGTAGCAGCTTGTAACAAAGTAATAAAGTTTTGCATTTTATGTCACGGAATTTTTAATATAAATCTAAAATTATTGTTTTGCTATAATATAATTCACTCGTTTTACGCTCGATATAAAGTATGCAATTCAATTTTGTCGCTTTATTTGCATACATTGAAAAGTTGGGAAGAATTAAGTGGAAACAATGAACCTCTTTCCTTTTATTCGTAATAATTCACATGTAGATGCTAAGCAGAGTTAGCGAAGCAGTTAACTGAGCAGAGTTAACATTCGAGTTAACGAAGAGTAACTTTAAATAGTCATTTTGGATAATATCTTTCGGAGATGAATAATGTCAATATTTCAGGAGACGACGGGTTTTAAATAACTAATAAAGGAGACTTAAACAAGATAGTAAAAGCTTTTGTCCCATAAGGTAAAGAATAAGACGAATATTAACCCATGTTAACGGCTTATATCATCTTAATCTATGTCTTCAAAACTGTGGTTATTCATTCTCATAGGATTCTTTTACTGACCCTTCATTTCATATTAAATTTTGCTTGCAAATATGATTGTCTTCTAACTTACTTACACTGTATAGAACTAAGACACACCACGATTGTTGACTTGCTACGTAAATTCGATTGTATTCTAATTTACTTACAGTATATAGAGCTACAACACACCACAATTGTTGAATTGCTATAAAAAATACATGTAATTTATACAATTTTCATTTGATTCCACTCATTCCTTTTCAATTTTACTGAATTTTAGTTTTTAATTCAATATTTCTTTTTCTTTCAGTTTTCACCATCATTTTCTAAAGAACTTTTCTGAACAAAACTCGAATGGATCTTTTGGTCTTTATCAGTCCGCAAATCTCCCCTTTTTACCCCCACCTCACTCTATCTCTTTTCTTTTATTTTTAGCCCTTTTTGCGCTGTCCGTCTTTCCCTGTATTTTGATATATTACTTCCTTCTACTCGAGGGAAAGACATTTAAACTTCGAATAAAGGAGATGTGTTTAAGAACAGATAAGAAAAATAACACACAAGAAATTAATTATGCAATTATTTTAACTTTTTCCCGCTAATATACGTTCACGCGTCTTCTAAAGTACGTACACACGTATATACGTCCATAAACCGCATGCATGTACGCAGATAGAGGGCATTCTCTATGTTTACGCCCAAATGCACATACGTACACATTTCCTTAAGTAGTCATAAGAGCGGAAAATATTTTCATGAAATTTATTAGAGCTGTTTTTGTTTTGTCCTTGAGGCTTAATTTTATTATGTGAAATGTAATTTCAATTCTTCTTCTGCATCTCCATAATATATTTTTATATTATTCTGCTATAACTTTTATATCATATATTTAGAATTGGCAAAATTTGTTGTTTTTATATACGAGGGTGGGCTGAAAAGTAATGCCTCCACTTGAATAATTCTGGATTGTGTAGAGGTAGCCAGATAAAACCGGTTTTGTGTTGTAACTTTATCCTCCCATTCCAGATTGTTTAGAGGTAACCAGATAAAATTGGTGTTGTGTTATAGGCTACTATATTCTACACTCATTCCACACGTTATTTCAGTATCGATTACAATGGAAAGGAGTAAAGACTTTCGCTTCAAGCAAAGTGTCATAATTGAATTTTTGACCGCGGAAAGTGTTGCTCCCATAGACATTCATCGGCGAATGCAAGCTATGTACGGCAAACAGTGTTTGATGTGAGTACCGTTCGACATTGGGCGAGACAGTGTAGAGAAGAGAAGCAGGGCAAGAAGACTTGCGAGACAAACAGTGAAGTGGAAGGTCTGTAACCGCAACCGACGAGTCTCATCGGAACTACGATGACGAACTGATTCGTGGAAATCGTCGCATTAAACAAAATGAAATTGCCGCAATGCTCGATATCTCCAAAGAGCGAGTGGGACACATTTTCAGTATTCTCGGTTACCGAAAGGTCTGCGCCAGATGGGCATGCTCACTGTCGAGATGAAAACTGAGAGACTACGCATTTGCCAAGAAAATCTGCAGCGCTTCGAAAATGAAAATGAATTTCTGCACAGCATTGTGACAGGAGACGAGACGTGGGTTCACCATTATGACCCTGAAAATAAACGGCAATCCATGGAATATCGGCACAAAAATTCACCGCAACCAAAAAAATTCAAAGTTAAAAAATCGGCTGGGAATGTGATGATGACTGTTTTTGGGGATATGAATGGTGTTGTTCTCGAAGACTTTACGGAAAGAGGGACAGCATTCAAATCCGCACTTATACTGAAAAGCTGAAGAAGTTGCAAAAACGGATCAGGAGGGTTCGCACCCACCAAAAACGCAGTCATTGTTCACCATGACAACGCACGGCCTCACACCAGTGTTCAAACGCGAGAAGCAATTGAGGATCTGCAATTCACCGTCTTGCCGCATCCACAATATAGCCCCGATTTAGCACCATCCGATTTTCACCTCTTTCCTAAACTTAAAGAACATCCGTGGAAATCGCTACGAGTCTGACGAAGAAGTTAAGGCCGCTGTGAAATTTTGGTTTCGTAGTCAAAGCTCCGAGTTTTATCGGGATGGATTTCAAAAACTCATTTATCGTTGGCGTAAATGTATCGAGGTAGGGGTTGATTTTATAGAAAAGTAAATGTTTCGTTTTGAAGAATAACTCTAAGGTATATATCTGCTTTTGTTTCGATAAAATCCTCCAACCCGTTTAAAATTTATTTGAGTGGAGGTATTACTTTTCAGCCCACCCTCGTAGATATATACACACACCACTGTTTTCACTTTACTCTCTCTCTCTCTCTCTCTCTCTCTCTCTCTCTCTCTCTCTCTCTCTCTCTCTCTTGCACATTCTGCACTCTCATCTGGAGTATTCCCAATTCAAGTATCAACAAATAATTATCTCGTGAAAACTAATTTCAGTAACAAAATAGCAAAGATCAGAATTATATTTTCTTCCGTTGACAGCAAAATGTTAACGTCAACATTTGCAACGTATATTCTTCTGAATTATTACTTTTCCACCCGAGATACTGTACCTGAGAGTTACAGTTTATGCATAGATTGAAATACTTAATATTTTATATATTTAAATGAGACAAGTGAATTTGTAATAAATTTTCAGATATCTAGTCACACTTTTTCATTTTTATCTCTATTTACGCCTACGCCTTGTTGTTTATCACACTCTTTTCATATTCCTTTTTAACTGACATTTCACGCTACATCTACACTTTATTCAGTACTTAATTTTGCGAAGGAAGCGTCTCCGGAGTCTCGGTAATTGAACTTTAAATACACCTCCAGGTAAGATTACACGCTTCAAAGTTTTTGTTCCAAACTTTATCAGTAAAGAGTGTTGTTGACATAGATTAGAAAAGTTAAAAATCTCCTTAAATATATTATTTATATAAACTTTGAAGTAAATAAATAACTGACTATTAATGTTTATTTTAATTATACAGTAGGTCATAAACGGCATTTATATAAGCGTATGTTAATAAGCTGATCAATTTTGCCAGCGAAATACTAATAAACGCTTTAATTGTAATGCGAAATTTTTCACAACGAAATTCACTTCATTTTTCGACAGAATAAGTTCATTAAATGCAGATCTTGACAAGGAGCCATTTTGTTTCAGGATAAACGTTTCATCGCACCGAATTGGGTTATATTAAGTATTCTGAGCAAGGCCACGGAGTTTAATATATAGTTCAAATAATATCCAGTTTTCCCCATATATATATATGTATATACTGTGTGTGTATATATATATACATATATATATATATATATATATATATATATATATATATATATATATATATATACACACACACTGTATATCTGTATCTATCTTTGACCAGTTTTCATCTCCCTTATTTTCCACCTTCACATTCCCCTCTTTAAATCTATTAATCCCTCCTTTTTTTTTATTTAACTTCTTTTATATTTTACCTGTATATTTGTTTTACCAATTACCGTCCCTCACTTCCTTTCTGTTTTGCTAACGTTTTTGACTTAAATGGATTTCGCGTGTTTGTAAAAGTTAGATTGAGAATCGCCAGAATCAGTGAAGCGATTTTCTTATGAGAGGCAGATTATGCACCCTGTAGAAACAAAGAAGGTTTAGGAAACTTTTTTCTTATATAAAAGTATATCCATTTTATTATTCAATTCGGGGAACAGTTATGCATTATACAGGGTGTCCCATAAGTCCGGCATCATAGGAGAAATTCATATTTTTCCATTTCTACAAACCATAATTTATGCTCGGGATGCCAATTTCCCGTCCACTATTCTGTTCAGTGACGAGGCTGTTTTTTATGGAAATGGTGAGGTAAATCGACAGAACACCCGCTACTGGTCTCAAAACAACCCTCACTGGTATACCTCTTCAAAGGAACACGGTGCATCTCGGGTGGTGGTATGGTGTGGCATTTGGAAGGATCGCATCATAGGCCCCCTCTTTTTCGATGAGCATGTCACTGGAGGCACCTACCAACGTATGCTCAAGGAAGAAGCATTTCCCAGTGTCTTGAACGAAGAAGGAAATTTCCCAACATGGTTCCAGCAAGACGGCGCTCCTGCACATTACAGCACCCAAGTAAGGGAATACCTGTACCAACAATTCCCTGGTCATTGGATAGGACGTCAAGGGCCTGTGAAATGGCCAGCTAGAAGCCCGGATCTCACGCCACTAGATTTTTATCTCTGGGGCCACTTGAAAGCGCTGGTATACGCAGAGAAAATTAGGAGTGTTGAACATTTGCGGCAGCGCATTATTGGGGCATGTAATGCCATTACTCCTGACATCATTCACCGTGTGCTTGCTGACTGGGTATCACGTCTGAATTTGTGTATTGAAAACAATGGTGGACATATTGAGCACGTTCTGTAAACAAAAGCTTTTGTTTTGCCTTTTTTTATTATTTTTCCTATGATGCCGGACTTATGGGACACCCTGTATATATGCAGTATGATATTGCATTTTCAAGCGTTTAATAAAGCATTGTATTTGACTCAGTTTCAGTAACTACGCAATGAAATGTATTAAATAGTTAACAACAACATTAACAACAATGATAATAACTATAATAATGATAATAATAATAATTTATTTGATATATCTTAATTGAATCTTGCAGGGTTTATATTAACACCAATTTTAAAGTGAGGTGTCGTGAAAATCAGAAGGAAGACATTCTTTTGGGGAGATTATTCAGAATTTACTTGCTAATTTTATTCATAGTGGCTACGTGTGAGAAATAATTGCAATATCTAAATTTGAAATCCACCAAAGTGAACCAACTTCAATTAGCAAAATCAACACAGAAATTAGATGCAAAATGATATAGCTTTTATATAAATCTTCAAATCAAAAATCACTGGAAATAATTTACTCTTTTCCTGAAATTCTTTTTCTTTCATTAACAAATGAATCGGGAAATACGAATATTTCGCTTCATTAACTAAGCATATTTTTCCAAGCTGAAATCATTTTGCTTTTATTAACAAGCATAAATTTAAAGTTGGAATATTTTGTTGTCGGCAGTTGCTTGCTGTTAATAGTCACAATTAATATAGGAAACATTTTAGGTTAACAATTCCGTTTAATTAATGGAACTTGACATTATCGTAATTAACAAATTGGGTCATTATGGGAGTAAAACTAAGGACAACTGCTTCATTAAATCAGAAACTCATTACCTTTAATATTTCATAATAGTTTCTCTCTCTCTCTCTCTCTCTCTCTCTCTCTTGTGTGCATTTAGTAAAGTATAAGTAATAGGTTTTTACAACCTGTTTTTGCATATCAGTTGTTTAGTGTTTGAACGTAATCTCAGCAACATGAACAAAACCATGAAGTTGGACTAAAGTGCACGAAAACAGTCACACATTTAAACTCAGATACAAGATGTAATTTATGAATACATTCTTTTGTCCTGAGTTCAGGATAAAGACGCAAATTGCATGTGAAATTGTGAAAGCAGAGAAGAAAAGATAAAAAAGTGGCTGATTGTAAAGGGATGGATATTAGCAAGATCTGAATGAAATGGTTTAGCTTCTATTACGGCTCATTTTTGCATTTCAGTGAATCACTAATTGGAACTGCACCAATAAATAAAAAAATGTTTTCTTTTTATACGTATGTCCAGGGGCTCCTCCAGGATTCGGGTGAGTTGGGTGGCTGGTATCAAAATCTGCCTCAAATAGCTTCTACAAAACGTTTTCCGGTGTCTATTTCGCTCATTGATGAACTACACATTTTGCCATGCTTTCAAAGAACATAAGATAATGTCTTTTGTACATAAAAATGTTCTCTTGTACATAGAAATTTCCGTTACAAAAAGCTAGCATTGTGAAAAAAGTAAATTTACTAAGGCAAAGGGGTTGGCTAGTCACTTCAGCCACCCCTCCCCCTTGAGGAACCCCTCATGTCCATTATTTTAACTCGCTTTTACTGAGATGAAGTTAACGGTATTTAATACAAAACGAGTTAAAAACAGTAAAAGCAAATAAAACAAATGATTTTTCTTTCCGTCATTCAGCTCCAACAAATGATTTTTTGAGAAGAGACAAAACAACGCATTTGGAAGCGTTCACAAACGTTAGACGCACAAACACAAATTAATCCAGAAATATAGATACGATGTTTAACCTCTATCAAGATATTACAAACTTTATACAATGTTTTATACGATCTTTACCTTTTCCGAGAAATAAAATCCATCACTGGGAAAATACTTCGCGAAGGCAACAGGAAATAAGTGAGTATTTTTATGACAATTATTGTCCTTTCAAAATTTGAAAGGACAATCTCCTTAGCCCTTTCTTCTCTTTATGTTTTGAGGAGGGAATTCAATTCTTTTGCTTTGGACTTATTTCCCTCTTTCGACTTGATAAAAGATTATAATTTAAAGGCCAAAAATAAAGAAGTTAATGATAAAAACGATTAAATAATTTAAAAGTCAGAAAGAATCACATCAATCACCAATTTAGTTTACAAAATTAATTGATTGCTGAGAGAGAGAGAGAGAGAGAGAGAGAGAGAGAGAGAGAGAGAGAGAGAGAGAGAGAGAGAGAGAGAGAAATTGATTGATTTATAAATTAAAAGGGAAAGGAAAAATGCTATACGATAAAGTTGAACAAAATAAATTTTTTTTATCATAACAATTTGATTCATCATTTTTTAATACTATTTTTCACTGTTCCCCCTCTCATTTCACTTATTTATTTATTTATTTCCCTATCTCTGTGTCTATATATCGCTTTGTTCATTTCACGAAAAATTACAGAGCTGTAATACAGGGTGTCCCAGAAATCTAGACTCATAGAGAAAATAGACATTTTATTTTTAAAGTGAAATAAACACATTTCTAATGTCAGTTTTACATATTTCAGGAAAGAAAATACCCTAATGGCTCAGTATACCAATCAAGAGAAGGTGGAACTGGTATTGCTACATGTTTTCCGGAAAAAGCCAGAGGGAGGCATGTTCGTGAAATAACTGACATGCCTCCCTCTGGCTTTTTCCGGAAACATGTAGCAATACCAGTTCCACCTTCTCTTGATTTGTATACTGAGCCATCAGGGTATTTTCTTTCCTGAAATATGTAAAACTGACATTAAAAATGTGCTTGTTTCACTTTAAAAATATAATGTCTATTTTCCCTATGGGTCCAGACTTCTGGACACCCTATACATTAAAGGTGAGATGTGTCGCACTGAAAATGTCATAAAGTTGCACAAAATTCCAACAAAAAATATAAATTATCTACTGTAGATAAACAGGTAAGCTTAGATTTGGCAGCATTTTTGAGGAAATGAAAGAATCTAAAAGTAAAGGGTGTAAGAATGATTTGTGGATTTTTTTTAAAAGATATGAATGTCATGTTAGAAATGAAAACTTACCAAATTCTTTTCAGTGTAAAAGATTGTTGTCAATCTAGAAGGAAATTTAGAATTTAAGAAATCAGAAAAGGCAGGTAAAATTTCTTCTATTTATAATGATTAAAAAAACAGGGAAAGTGGGAATTGCAAATGTACTTTTGAACAAATTTGACGAAATATTTGATAGTGTGAATTGTTAAGATAAATCATGCACACAAAATAAAAATTGACTCGTATGTTATCGTTAGTAAGTTACTTATGGTCTATTTTATTAGTTTGATATATTTAGACATTTAATAACTCGTGAAAAGTAACTCAGGACTCGCCATGATTCTTTGAAATGCTTCATATAGAGTCATTATTTGAAAAAAAAAAGTATCTCAACAACGACACGACACCGAGTCAGTTTAATTTTGTGTGTATGTCTGTGATAAGTTACTTTTTTACACAATACCAAATTCGGTGGACGTACAGTATGTGTGAATATAACTAATTATATTAATAGGTCAAATGAATCTCGAAAATTGGTTGGCATGATATTCATTCTGATTACTTAACGTTTGATTTTTTCACCAAGTTGTTTCATGCGTTTTTTGTTTTATTCGTACGTCCCAGTAAAGATGCTTCATGAGGTTGTTCGAACTATTTTCAAGGATAAACAATTGTGTTCACAGAATTATAGAATTATAGACCAGTTACAATATCATTAAATATTTTTGAAAAAATTCAAATAGATTTTTACTGCCTATTTATTACTCATATGCTAATATCAGTGATATTTGAATTTGGGAAGTACTGTACATTTAACCCTTTTTACTGCTCCGCGCATCACATGATGTTTTAGTATATCTCGATATATACCTGCGCATGGGGTGGGAGTTTTCCACCTCACCTGAGCAGTGAAAGGTTTAAATCACGATAGCCGCTCTTATTTTAAAAGAAAGTTGACCGAGTCAGGCTCCTTAATTTATGAAGTATTTTTAAACCTCAGTAAGGGGTTTGAAAGAGTAAATCATTACCATTGCTAATTAAATTAATTGCTAATTAAATTAATTAAATTAAATTCATCAAATAGAAGCTTTCTTGTTTCATTGCAAATTTATCTTAAACTCTTCCAAAATAAATTTTTTAGGGTTTGTATAAATGACAACCGTAAATTGGGTGATGGTATTTCCGATTTATATTAACTATTTAGTGAAATTAAATTTGGATGTAGTATTGAAGGGAACAGAGTAATTGTCGCTCAGGCATATACTGATGATGTGGTTTTGATGTTACTTTCTGTAAATGACCTACAAATAATGTTAAGGAAAATTCTATTCCAAAATGAAAGAAGTATCTCAAAAGAAATGTTCAAAAATCCACAACTGCTACTTGCTACCTTATCTAATAATATTTGAGTTTGTGGACAGTACTTACGTTCTTCAAATGTAGTAATGGATACTTAAGGTTTAATTTTAACAGCACACTGACTAAGGAAGAAGATATTTAAGAGGTCATTCAAAATTTGTTTAGAGATTCCAATTTAATATATAAAAAAATAGCATTATATCTTACTATCTAAAATATCATACTCTTAGCTGCAATTCTGTTTTATAGAGCTTTGGTGTAGTTTACCATAAGATTATTAACATAATATTAAGTGTTTCTATGAAAGAAAGCTATCATGAAGTCCATAGAAAGACGAACACGTTAATTTTTAGTTATTTATTATGCCTTTAAAGTTTATTTTCTTTATAAAATATTATTGTCAAAAATTTAAGCTTTGAACAGACATGCGGTTTATACTTTTGAACAAATCAAAGCTGCAATGGAAGAATTTAGAGCTGCAATGGAAGAATTTAGAGCTGCAATGGAAATGTAAAGGATGACTATAATACAGAATCACTATTGAACAATGGTTTGGGAATAAGTAAATCCAAGTTTAGATTTATTCAAAGTAGTGAAGATGTATTATGATAATATTCACTTTCGTAAAGTTAATGTCTAAATTGTCTTTCTTTGGGATTTTAATTATGATCTGAGGCGTTTTAAAGTTTTTGAAGTGATAATTTTTAGCATCATTTTCAATTAAAAGGAATGTTATTTTAGATTACGAGAAGTTTTTAAATTTACGACTAATTATGTGCATAATGTTTTTTTAATATTTTACATGCAATATATATATATATTTATATATATATTATATTGAGATATTATATGCGAATGTAGTGTTATTTGCTTTTGACAATTATAATTTAGTTTAGTTGACAATGCTTATATATTGAGTAAGATAATGATGTGTTTTGCACAATAATTTTGTACTGCATTTCTTATTTTGCATCATACAGTATATAATATTTATAACGAAATGAAAGAACCAAATTATAGATCTGTCTATTTGTCTCTCAGGATGCCTGTCCTATCATTGCTGTGCTGTTGGCCGGAGTGAAACAGATTTGTGAAAAGTGAGGTTTGTCGGTGATTGTTTTTCACTTTATGGACATAGATGTAAATATTTACTTTGATTATTTTAATTATCATAGGAATATAGTAGAATATTGGAGGTATGAACACTGCGAGATGCATTTTTATGTTTTGATTTGTTTATTTGTAGAGTACAGTTTGTGAAGGGTATATAAACTGATTTTCCATTATGGCTGATGGAAGAGGTGACCAAGATATTTTAATTAACGAACCTCTTTGTTATGTAAGTAGAGTAAGAAATGTAATAATTAATCATGACATATTAAGATATGTCATGTCGTTAATAATTTTAATAAGATTAAGGAAGATAAAGATTTTTTTAAACTAGTCAGAGAAAACTGAAGTGGAATTGCGGGGCATTATGGAATTATTTAAAAGATGTAATTGTTTGATGTAAATGACCTAAATTTGTTTCATCATCATGTGATTCAATTTCGCCTTTCTCTTTCTCTGAAATCATTGGAGAAATGCTCATAAATCTAAGTAATAAAATTGTCCAAATGAAAAATTAATATCAGAATTTAAACAGACAAGAATAATGATTATTAAAAACTAGATTATATTGACATTAAAGAAGAATTAGCTGATATTAAAATGACAAATCCAGCTGATCTTATGACCAATGAAATAGTTTAGAAATGGTGGCAGCTGCGTCCTTGAATCATCGGATAACAACAGAGGCGAATTCTTTTATAATAATGTTCCAGAACGATGTTTGACCAATCAGACTGAGGCCATTGAAAATGTGACGGGTCGTCATGGTGGTTTGAAGGTGTTTAAAATCTTCTAAAGAAATGGATTGATAGATAGGCCTAATTAGAAGCGATAATATTAAAATCTTTAAATAACAAAGCCCAAAAAGCTTTAATTCTGAAATGAATTAAAACATTAGAATAATGCAAAAAATGGCGTAAATGATATTGACTAAGAAAATATTAAAACCAAATGAGAACACATTTTCAAATAAATTTGGATTAGTGTTTCATACTCCAAATAGTCAAAATCCTTCAGAGTTGTGATTTTGTGTTCAAATTAGCTTGAGGACAATTTCTGATACAATTAAATTACTAAAAGATTCTACATGTCCCATTTCAGCTTAGCCAGCGTCCGTAGCTGAGTGGGTGACACCGTTTTCCTATATGCGAAGTGAAGACACTGAGGCTAGTGGTTCGACTTCCGATGATGTTCGTAATAATAATAATAGTATTGCAGGAATTAGAGTAATGGGCCGCAATACAGTAGTTGGCTGAAGCGCTGTGCCAGTTTCTGGCCCTCCTAACTGGTTACGATTATTATGTCCTAATTCACATCATTCTAATCATTTAGAATTTGCTAATCATTTTTTAAGGTTTTTTTGGTAAAAATATTTGCCCTGTCTTTATAATCAGACACTACTAGATAAAGTATATGGTGTTGTTATTCCACAAACTATACACCATATACTTTATCGTATATGTGATCGTAGGATGCCGGTGAAGCTGAAAGGGAAGGTCTTCAAAACAGTGGTTAGGCCAGCCATGTTGTACGGAATGGAGACGGTGCCAATGAAGAAGACTAGTGACAGAACGATGGATGTGGCTGAAATGAAAATGTTGCGATGGATGTGCGGTGTAACTAGAAGGGATCGAATCAGAAACGAACGCATTAGAGGAACGGTGAAAGTAGCAGAGGCGTCAAGAAAAGTCCAAGAAGCCAGACTGAGATGGTATGGGCACATGATGAGAAGAGAGGAGGATTACGTGGGACGTAGGGTGCTGGAAATGGAGGTGCCGGGACGGAGAAGAAGAGGTAGACCGAAGACGAGGTGGAGGGATTGCGTGGCAACAGACATCCGGGAGAAAAATTTGGACGAGGACATGGTGCGTGACAGAAGAGAATGGAGGAGACTCATCAAGAACAGCGACCCCATATAGAGATGGGATTTAAGCTGCAGAAGAAGAAAATTCCATAAACTACACACACACGTGTATATATATATATATGTCGTTTCTATCATATATATATATATATATATATATATATATATATATATATATATATATATATATATATCAATATTAATTTGGGCGATAATTCTAAATCATCTAAGTTATTTCTTGGTTCCTCAAAATTTTAGCTTTATCAAGTTCACGAGAGTTTAGATTTAAGAAGCACGCTTCCACCTTATATCATTTTCAGATATTAAAGAACTAGTAATAATAATAATAATGATAATAATAATAATAATAATTATGTGGATGGTGTACTTTCTGACTTACGCAAGCTATTAATAAACTAAATCACTTTTTTAGGTTTATTGAAAATCTGATGATTCAGAATATTATTCCTTTAACTGTGGACATACTGTGTGACAGTGGTAACAAGTATAGACAAATTTTTTCAAATAAAACATGTAGATATGAAAGATAAGTTTTATTATGAAGTGTCAAATTAAATATTTATATATTTTATTAATTTTAACGATTTAGTATATGTAAGTCTTTTCGTGAGTTTTTTTCGTTTTAGGGTTTTATTCAAACGATAACTGCTAATTACACGATTTTTAGGATCTACTTTTTCAAACGTTATTTGATATTCTGCTAAACTGATATTGCAATAGATGTTTGTAAATTCATATCTATATGAATTATTTCTCATAAGTATTCTGGTGTTCATTTTAATGAGCATTCTTTAGAATTTAGTATACACACACACACACACACACACACACACACACACACACACACACACACACACACACTATTTAGGAACCTATTTCTTATTCTCTTGGGGTGGTCACGACGCTTGAATTCGGAACCGAAGACGTTCAAACTAATTACACACACAAAGATACATAGGATCACGAACAGGAATAAGATACCGTCCCAACTTCAGGGATCCACTGTTTATCTTGTGAGAAATGTTGGGGTTGTACGTCAGTGAGACCAACCGGGTGGTACGTCAGTGAGACCAACGTCTTCATTTACACACCTCACAAACCGTTTCATTCATTTTTATCTAGTTAACACCTCTGCCACATTTATGTTAACTTCACTTTCATTCACACACTTACTAATTAATCCATCCCTCTTATAATTGCTTTTTCTCTACTTCTTATACCTACGCACTCTGCTATACACCTTTCCCACAGTTATTCCATCTCTCCACATTAACATACCAACGTAGCATAATATCTTCCATTCTCATCTCCAATGACCCAAACCATATTCGAACATTCTCACTTCTCATACGGTTTACACCAATCATACTTCTTAAATTATATTCGTCTGAATTGCTCTGACGTTTAACCAAACTATCCTGTCAGATGAGCGTCTTACAACCATACAGCATCACTGTTAGCATCAATGCATATTCATGCAGACCTCTTGCTGCACATACATTCAAGCATTTTCTTTCTATCAGGACTTTTATTGCCCTCACGACTTGCTTTCCTTCCTCGCTCTTCCTTGAACTTCCAATGTAGCAACATGTATCACTTTTGTTAACCAAACACCCCAAAATATTTAAATTCTTTCGCAGTATCACCTAGTTCTCGTTTACCACAGTTTTACATGCTGCCCCCCCCCCTTCTTCCTCAATGACGACAACCTTACTGTTATTTACATTATTTTTCATTAATTTCTTTTTACACTCACAAGTCCACAAAAGTTGTCACCGCTTTCCTTTATTCATACTATAATTTTCTGAGAATGCTCATATGATCAACATGCATCTGAATACCATTTTCTTCCTATTCAGATTTACTTCTCTTTAACATCCTTGTTTTATCTCGTGCATTAGCCCATCCATATACACGTTAAACAACCATGGCGACATCACACAGCCCTGTCATACTCCAACATCAATACCAAACTAGTCTTATAAAAGTACTGCTGTCAACAAACATTTTACCCTCCATATAACAACTCACCACTAACATCAGATTCTAGGCACTTGATACAAGCAAATCTGTTCACTTTATCATATACTTTCTCTAAATCCATAGATGTCATATGCATCTTTTTTATTATTATTACTTAGTTTCTCATTCAGATA